>JAASAO010002750.1:0-74291 GCA_017311375.1 Mytilus coruscus
ATTTGCAGTGTATATAATGTGCGAATCCTGAAATACCATTTTCACTGTATCCGTTATGAATTTCTAATGTAGAATGATAAATAAACAGACGACAAATTCATTATTTTTGAATAAAATAAGAAATAAGATATAATGTGTACTGTTTTTATAAATTCATGATATAGGTATGAGATGCGGACGGGTTTTCATCGCGCCTACAGCCATCCAGGTGTAAAATTGATACACAAATAGATAAATATTAAGAATAGTTGACGAACAGAGCGTGCAAGAGATTTAAAAGCAGCAGTTAAGTTTCATTTGCAGAAAAATGTACCTTTTAACATAATTATTAATGTTGTATAACTTAAAACAGGTTTTGTTATTCAGCTTGTTGATATTGAATTAAATTCCACTATGCTGTTTTCGTTATGCGATTCATGTTTACTGTCGAATAATGATACTAGACTTTCATTTTCACTGTAGGGCGATTCATTTCTATTGTACATGCGATGCATTTTCACGGAAGGAAATTAATTAATTTTCATCATATAACGTTTTAATTCAGCCGACTCTCTAACAAAATTTATGAAGTCAGAAGGATTGATTATATGTGACCCGCCACGACATTTCCAGGCTTATGGAGGTAGAACATCATTGTGAGAAAAACGCTGTTAACTATATGTGACTAGCCACTTCCAGGCTTATGAGGGTACATTGTCTAAAATTTGCTTTTTGTATATTTATCTAGAACATTCTGAAGCAAAAAACTCTGTCATGTTATTATGACCTATTTTTTGTAATAACAATGAAACGAGTCATTTCGAATACCGACATGATAATGAGACTGTTCGATGACGAATTTTTCATTATCGAAGACAATAATTTATAAAATACAAAATTATTGTATTTTATTGGCGCTTAGTAATCTTCAACAGCGTATTTGATATAGGAAAATTTCAAACGAATTTAAAAGTAAACCATATACAAACAGTTCTTAGCTCTATTTTAGAAAATGTAATTTAAACTTGTTAAAATGAAGTTAGTATAAAATTTGTCAAAGAAAGCTTTTAGAATTCCTTTTTTTTCAATTTGTCTTTTAACTTAGATTTATGATGCATGTCTCTATACATAGTATGCGACGCGTAGCAGTTTATAAGTAGTTGTTCTCATATATGCATTTAATACGGTGCATTTATTATGGATATATTTTAGACTCCATTTATGAAAATCTATAGAGCAGAGAATTTTGATTTTTTGTATCAATTTAAAATGTAGATTCAAATATTTTTCACTTCAAACGATAACGTAAAACTTTTCAGAACTTATATATGATGTATTATATACTAGTCAACAAAAGAACCGATACACAAGTTTGAACTTCAATTTATCATAAAATATAATAAATAGGAAAAACTGTTAAATTATCCAATGAAAAACATTCATTTGCAAAGCAAATGCACATGATTAAAAGAATCTGACCAAATTGGAAAGTAAGAAAATACCGTGTTATTGAACACAGGGGTCAAATTCATTTTGCGGAAAATGATGACAAAAGTCGGCACTTAATTTCGAAGATGAGAATTAAGTATTCAAATATCTGCAAAGGCATTAAAAATTTTAAGCAGACCATGTTTAAGTTTAAAGTTTTAAGTTCTAATATCGAATTTTGAATTTTGGGGTGAAAATACGATTTTTGAAATAACAAAAATTGCAAAAAAATAAATTCGCGTATTTGCCTTAAATCAATGGTTTTGATAAGAAAATAACACTCTGTAAATATTAGACCAATTGGGCAATTATTTACCTTGTTACAGTGTATCCAATTTCATTATATATGGAAAATACATTGCCTTGTATCGTTTCTTTTGTTGACTAGTATAGTTCTGTGTCAACGAAAAAGAAGCCAAGGTAAAGTGTTTATCTCTTCTTCACAAATACGTATACAATTGAATCTCGATATTTATCATGTTTATAATAGTTAACGGCGTTTTTCTAACAATGACGTTCTACCTCCATAAGCCTGGAAATGTCAATAAATTCCGTAAAAATAGCATTTATTGCTAATATAGTCAACTCTATTTTCTCTAATAATTTGTCCAGATCCAGATCTATATGTAGGATAAAATTTATCCTTTCATACATGTATGACACGCCATCATTGAATACATATATCTTGGACAGTTAAAGCCAATCCACGTCACCGAAAAAGCAAAGTTTTCGGTTTCGGTCTAAATCTACATCACATACTAATAAAACGTCATTAGAGCTGTTTTCCTAATGCTTGTAGTTTAAAGGTGCGGTTGGCTTGCTTGCTTTGTTTGTATGAATGTTTGCTTAAGCATTGTAATTAAGATTGAGCAAACATTTATACAAATAAAGCAAGCAAGCCAACCAAACCTTTAAACTACAAGCATTAGGAAAAAGCTCTAATGGATGCATCTTAGATAACAAAGAGAGTTCACAAAACGATCTTCATTTCACGATTGAGTGAGTGGTAACGTTTTCATCTCGCACAAACAATTGCCTTACATTTGACGCTTAGATGATTGGATAATTGATATTTCTCATGCCATTGTGAATGCATAAAAAGTAAAATCACAAAAATACCGAACTCCGAGGAAAATTCAAAACGGAAAGTCCCTAATCAAATGGCAAAATCAAAAGCTCAAACACATCAAACGAATGGATAACAACTGTCATATTCCTGACTTGGTACAGGCATCTTCTTATGTAGAAAATGGTGGATTAAACCTGGTTTTATAGCTAGCTAAACATCTCACTTGTATGACAGTCGCATAAAATTCCATTATATTGACAACGATGTGTGAACAAAACAAACAGACATAATAGGTAAAAATGTCAAAATAGGGGTACAACAGTCAACATTGTGTTATAAGAATACACAAATTTGCCATAGCACAATAACACAATGACGGGATGTATAAGTACCGAGCCACGTCAAATGGATATCACCAAAAATAGACTAAACAGTAAAAGTAATATTCAAAAAGACAATTAAAAGAATACTATAACACGTTATTCAGATGATAAACAACGTCAGTACCCAGAATCTATACTTCAAGACCATCGTGTGTTATTTGTGAAGTTGATACGGAATATTTATCAACAAGGTCTTGGTACCTTCCGATGAACTTTTTAGAAAAAGGACGAGACGTTCTTTGACATACCCCTGGTTCATCAACTTTCTGCTCAGATACTGGTGACGTTTTACAAAGTCTGAGTACATCTTATACAGTAAAGAAAGTTCGAGCAACCTTAATTTATGTATAAATTTCTTATAAATCGTTGTTACAAATAAGCAAATACGTAATTGTAAGAATACACGGATATATTGAATACAATTTATTGTTACATGTTTAAATAGTTATATATAACGGGTATAACCGCCGTATAGTTGATTCCGGACGTTAATCGCTGCATCGCGAAGCGATGTTGGTAGATAGACCGTCCTAATATTTTCACCAAAGACTAATTGACGTACTGTTCAGTTAAGTATTCAATGTTTATGAAAACAAAGTTTACTGCTCCTGACAGCATTGTATATTATTTATATTACATGAACACCCTGTGACTATTTTAAATAGACAGGTCTGTGAATTACTTGTAAACATCGCGAAACAAACACTCTGTGTAACTCAAACTTGATTAAACTACAAATAGAACATAGTTGGTTGGCTCTTACACTAAATGCGACCGTGTATTTTGTGATTTGTTGTTGTTTGAAATACATAATGCGAATGAGAAACCCGTTGTTTTATTTTATTTGCAGACATTTACTTGAAAAACTGACCTCAGAATTTTGGCACTGTACGATTCATTCACCGTTCGTTGTACATTCTTGTACTGTTCGTTGTGCAAAAGCCTATCAATATGGTAGAAATATATATGGTACGGCGTTACAAATTTTGAAAGCTTTTTAAGCGAGAACTAAAACTTTTCAAGGAAAATTCGCCATAAAAATACGTTATATTCATAGATGTTCTACTCCAGAATATTTTCGGATCCATGACACACTAATAGCAAACTCACCAAAAATATTTGAATATGCATGATATGAACATGTATCACCTTAAGGCGATGTGACGCATATCACCCTGACCTTCGTGTGAGCTTGACCTTTGACCTCAAGATCAAAATACTGGATTTCTTAGAAACTGAATTGCAATCAGGCGCTCCCGATAAGCGAGCTTCTCTAGCTCTAGTAAGATCACGTCAAACCAATACAAAATTCAGGTTGTTTTAATCTTCAATATGAAATGTAAGAAATGTCAAATAGTTTTAGTAGTTGCAAATGCTTGCTAAAAAAAATAAAAGATAGGTATTTCAATAGAAACAGCTAATTATGTTCTCGATGTTTTACTAACGAACGGCACAGAACTATGACGAAAACACGCAACGAACGTACAGAAAAAAAATCGACGAACGGTACACAACGCACAACGTCCGGAATCAACCATACGTTGGTTATACCCGTGTATATTCAAGTAAGCATCTACGACTAGCTTGCATTTCAAATTGTAAATATAATCAATATTAAAGTCATTAAAAGACTATTTTTAGTTGTTGCATGTCGAATTATCATATAAAACAACAATGAAAATTCATCGCACCTCCAAAAATTCCACATCAGAAATGATTGCACTTACAGTGATAATGCATCGCATTTATAGTTAAAATGAATCGCATTCAGTAATCAATATTATGGATTCAGCTGCTTTAATTACACTTTTTGGACTTTAATCCTGTTATTATACATTAAAAAGTTATATTCTAATGAAATTGTGTTAAAACATACATTCAAATCAAATTTTTTTTATTTTCAAAAAGTAAACAAACGCAGTTTTTCCCATCATCCTTTATTCTACAATAGACATACTCGCATACGACAGTGAAAATGAACTAACTGGATTCGCACTTTATATACACTGATTTGGACCACAATGCAGCAGAGCTCTGACAATGTACCGTTGTAAACGCGTTATCTAATTAATTAAAAACTCCTGGTCAACTGTTTTCATAATTGTGTAAACGAAACTTTCTATGATGTCTTATATAACAGCTACGGTGTTTGGGTTGTAAGTGTTACTTTTGTGATGTAGATGTTGCGTTGCAAAAACAAATCGGTTATTGTACAAATTAGACATGTTAAAGAAAAACTATACTTTTGTACTCAACAATTTATAACTTTATAAAGTTTTGTTTTCCTTGTATGAAGATTTTAATCAATTTGCATTGGTTTTTCTTATATATAAATTTGGGTTTACATGTAAATAAAAATCATTTAAGTCTAAATAGTAAATATGTGGTTTTAAGATGTATGCTTGGGAAGAATTTATGTTGGTTTAAATTCTAAATAATAAATATGTGGTTTTATAATGTTTGCTAGGGAAGAATGCATGTTTGTTTAAATTCTAAATAATAAATATGTGATTTTAAGATGTATGCTTCGGATGAATGTATTTTGGTTGTACTTGATCATAGTAATGATTTTTTAGACTTGTGTATATATGTATAGATATATTTTTATAAACTTGCTTTGTTTTTTCATTTATTAATGCATGTTTTCTATGTAAACTTTGATTGGAACTTCTTTAACAGAATCCCGCTCTATCTTATAAAATAATTTTAGAGCAGTAATTTTTCTAACTGGACATAAAATTATTAATCTCCATCTTACCAACATATTAATCTCTATACAATGAATGTCAGATATCTAAATGTTTTTCAACTCAAAATTATTATTGAAAAAATACTATATGGTTTTGTACATATTTATATCTAAAGCCTAGATTTGATGAACTTTTAAGGAGCCTGAAAACTTCAATTCTTTTTGGCAATCTATTTTAAGATCATTATTGCTTAAAACATACTTTTTATCACAAGTGTAAATATTTTGTACTTTATAGGCACATTATAGTAATACCATGAATACCAGAGATTTAGATTATTAGAACAAGAATTCATTGCTTAATATATAATTTATCTGTCAGAGAAAATGAATTTCTTAACCAGTTTAAATTCAATCTTTAAGCCAATTTCTTATTTAGACACTTTTCCCCAATTAAGTTCAAGTTTCAAAATCTAAAATTGTTTAAGTAATTTCTTTGCATAATTGACATGTGTCTGAATGATTCATATGAGATTTCGAAATTTAAAATGTTATATGAAACTTTAATATTTTATAGTGCATCAGCTTTTGTATTTTCTCTAAAATAATCTTGCCATGTTTGTTTAAAATAAATATTATTGGTATTAAATTGCTTTGTTTTTTGCATTTACCATTACTCTGACTTAAACAAAGAAGCAGCAAGAAACATATATGACATATAATTGAAGAATTAGTTTCTTTAGTATCAACTAAATTGAAAAAAAACCCAACTAAATTGAAAAAAAAAAAAAAAAACATTTTCAATATTGGAAATCATTATCTTTTTTCATTCAAAACTGCTTCAATATAAAAATCAGAAGATGTAGTATGAGTGCCAATGACACAACCCCCATCAAGACACAATGTAGATACAATAAGCAATTATAGGTTACAGTATTACTTTCAATGCAAGCCTTGGCTCTCACTGATCAGTAGGCTACAAAGGGTCCCCAAATGACCAGTATAAAACGATTCAAGCAAGAGATCAAAAGGATAGAATGTTCAATAAAAGAGATTCCTCCAAGGCAAAAACAGTTTAATTTCAGTATTTAGAGTATATTCTAATGGATTTGTCAAATGTCAGAGGGAATATCTTTATAAATAAGAAAATGTGGTAGGAATACCAATGAGACAACTCTCCATCAAGACACAGTGTAGTCAAAGTAAGCAATTATAGGTTACAATACAGCCTTCAACACAAAGCCTTGGCTCACATCGAACAGCAAGCTATTAAGGGCCCTAAAATGACCATTGTAAAACAATTTAGACAGGAAAAACCAACAGTCTAATTTAAATACAAAACGAGAAACGAAAAGCACCTATGAACTACACCAAAAAACTACAACCACTGAACAACATGCTTCTGACTTAGGACAGGTGTTGGAGGAATATCTTTATGAATAAGAAAATGTGATATGAATACCAATGAGACAACTCTCCATCAAGACACAGTGTTGTCAAAATAAGCAATTATAGGTTACAGTACAGCCTTCAACACAAAGCCTTGGCTCCCATCGAACAGCAAGCTATTAAGGGCCCCAAAAGACCATTATAAAACAATTCAAACAGGAAAAAACAACAGTCTAATTTAACTACAAACGAGAAACGTTAAGCACATATGAACTGCACCAAAAAAACTACAACCACTAAACAACATGCTTCTGACTTAGGACAGGTGCATATAAATGCAGCTGGTTTAAATGTTTTTACATGCTAACCTTAAGACAGTAGTGTAACATTAGCACTTAAAAGACACCCTTTAAAAATTAATGAAAAAGTCGTGTTCAGATAAAACAGGAACACCTTACAACACTTGATATAATGTTACAACCTTAATCAAACTCAAAATAATATTTAGGAGATGGGTATTCAGTGGTATTTTCATGCTTGACCATGTTAGGTTTTTTTTTGTTATCATTTTTGTTTGTTTATTTTCAAGTACTAGGTGTAAACTGTTTTGCCTGGGCTATTAATAGCTTTCTTTATGAATTGGTTTTGGTCATGAAGGTGAAGAGGATACAGTGCAATTCAAATTAGATATATTTACAATTATATTTGCAGGCCATTTTTCATGACACACAAATTAAAATATATGACATCAAAATAAAAAGTGACTAGCGTTTAAAGATTATTCTGAAACGAATATTTTGGATCATTCAGAAAAAAATTCAGCGATATCCCCAAAGTGTGTAAAAGGTTTTAAAAAGTATTTGTTTTTAACAAAAGAGGTTTGTCATCTTAAACTTTAAGAGCACGAAGCACACAACTTAAAAATGCCAATACTTACTACCCTAAGCATCACAAAAACCTTGCAGAGCAGGCATAAAGCTTTTAACAATGATCAAAATCAAGCCATTGTTCAGATAACAATGAACATATCTCAAATTTCAATACAAACAGCTTTTAGGGTTCACGTATATTTGATGCATATTAAGTTATATTTCACTGTTGGTTTCATAGAGAACATTCACAAAATATTTCAGACCTCTGAAGATTGTTTGGGATTGTGTACATGATATGACCGTAAAATCACTGTTAATCCATTTGTGTGTCTTATTTTCACCAATTGTGTACCTAAACTTACCTATATTTACTAAATCATTCATATAAATTAGCGTCGATGTATAGTTTTGACATTATTGCGAGATGAATGTAATAAGATATAGAATAGAATCGGAATAACAGTACTGTAGTTGAAGAGTTGCCACCGTCAATTGTCGATTTGACGGTCGCAAATGCAGTTTTACTAGCAACTCTTCAACTACAGTACTGTTATTCCGATTCTAATGCATTACAAAAAAGAAATAATACGATAAAGCTTGAAAAAATGTATAAATTTGACATACAAAAAAAAAATCCGCGAAACTTCATGAATGATTTTTGCGCAAAGACGTCATGGCTAATTGTGACGTCATACAACTGAAAACTTACAAACTGGAGGTTATTACGTTACCTCTACGCAGTTGGAAAGCAGGTCACGGTTTGACCCCAAGTCTATCAGCAACAATGGAGGTCACGTGACCATGAAAATTCAGTAAAACTACGGATGAGAGAAACCTCATTTTACTAACTAAAATACCACTGCCGTAATAAATACTTATAGTTCCAAATAATCTTGAATATACATAGTTTTAACTCGTCAAAACTTACACATCAACTCAAAGTCTTTTATTCTTTATTTTATCTTCAAACTTGAAGTTTGTGTGAAAATTGTCAAGTCTCCTGATCGAAAAATCTAAATATTTTCGAGGAAACTAAAAATGATGGGCTGAATTTAAATTTAATAAAGCATCTCATTAAGACAAACACTTGATATGAATATCTAGGCAATAGAGTTTTGGATACGCAAACGTCAAGTTATTTTCGACACGAAGCGGTGGTTTTTGTCCGTTTTTTGCCGATTTGTGCAAGTGGTTATCTCCCCTTGATATCACCAGTCAAAAATAAAAACCCAGCAAAATGAATAAAAAGGAGTTTACTTTACAAAAATCAGGAAGAAACTGAATAGAATTCGTTTTACAACTATGTTATTATAATATTAAGAAGAGATACTTCCCTACTTTTCAGAGAAGGATTAGATGTAAAAATTAAAAGACAAAAATGAGTAAAAATTAGGAAATGTAACCCATTATGTCCCTAATTTTTTTTAGCTATATTGATATAAATTAGCTCTGGCTGATGAAATTTAGTTTGTAATTTTTATAATGGTATATGGGATTACTTCTAGTAGAAAGTTCTTGAGACATTTCTAATAATGTTTAATGCATTTTCATATTTATACAATTTGAATAATCTTTCTGAAAATGAAAATAATAATTGTACTGATCATTTATATTATTTTTATATTCTATAAAGTGGTACCAAGAGTCACACAATATGTTTCTTAGTTGAACATTACAGTACTGCTTAGAAAATATCCTTCAGAAAAAGGATAAGTTTTCCAAAAATATTGACAGAAATTCTGTAAAACATAATACTTCAATTTATAAGTAAAAGTGACATAATTTTGCATTTTAAAATCATTATTATTGTAAAATTCAATTATTAGATTAGCTAAGACAGCTAGTAGTCCTTGCCTAATATCTCAGGGTATTTTATAAATTATAGATTATGAAAGTAAACTTTTTGAAATAAAATGGGGCTTTTACTCTTCAGGTTGCTGTATCAGCTGGTATACATATTTATTAACAAAGTATTGTTTATTTTCTCTTAATAATTTGATATTTATATCACAAATGAAAGTTGTCTTGACAAATCTTGTGCATTTTACTTAATGATCAATGGATTGTTAAATTTGACAAGAATTTGCAATTTGAATGAATTCAATTTTGTAAGAAAATATCACTACATGTATGAATTACCTTCTTGTTTGACTTGATATAATCTAGTCTTTGCTCTTATTAATGTAGTTAGATTACTTAGTAAAGAGATAATTAAATAAGCAAGGTTTTTTAACTTATAAATTTAATTAACTGACCTTCATTTCTTTTTTTCATATGATCTTCATATGTTTTCCATTCCAGAAATTTTCCTATACAAGGCATATTCTATTGTTATTTTTTGTGCTTTTGTCCATCCATATGCTATCATTAATTTGTCAGATTTGTTTCCAGTATGAATAATATTTTCTTATACTTATAGTTTCAAACGCAATATTTAAAGATATCTTCGTTTCACATTTCCAATGTGTAAATTTTCACCATACACATGACTCTGACACATATTTTGTTAACGTTATATGACGTATGTTGAAAAAAGAAAACCATGTCACCGTCAATTTGTGTAGGGGATCAAGAAGGGTTTCAATTACTTTGAAATGGAGGTATCGTAATATGGAATTGTGAAAAAGAACAATTTTCAATCACAATTTCATCCATATCTTTAATAAAGCAGTGTTTTAGAGTACTTTGGAAACAGGTACAATGAAAAGAAGTCAACTTCAGTTTTCAGTCTGTTTTGAACTAGAAACGCAGTCAAAACCAGGTACAAATTGACATGACTGGTGGTCACTAAAATTGATGTATTACAGTAAAAAATGATGGCTTCAAAATTGTGTTGAAATTTGTAATAGGTTACTCGGTTTCATTTAAGATTATTACCGTTCTTTTCCGTATTTGGATACGCAAACGTCAAGTTATCAAAATTCGATTTTTTTGGCGAACAAAAAAAATGCTGATAATTTTTAGAACGGACAGGACAAAGAAACAGAAAATAAAAGCTTTTTTGGATAATGTTTGTATGTCGTATTGACACAATATTGGTCGCTAAACCTATAAATTTTAAAAATTAATTATAATAAGAGTATGACAAGTTGAAAAAAGTAGTTTAAACGTCAATTATTTAACCGACTGATTTGGCGGACTTTTTGACGTCACGGACGACTATAGCGCCACCTTATTAATAGGGATCATTCGTAATATTTCTTCCTGTAGACGTCGCTGGTGTTCCATAAGTGGTTGTCGGAAACGTTTTAATCACTTGGACGCTTGAATCGCATTACGTTGCACATGTTTACATTAGTAACCACAATCGACACTTGCTAATTTCACCAAACTAGGCTTAAAAATTGTTGTGTCCCCGGCTGCAATTATTCTGAAGGGGGACCACAGATTCCCAAAAGACCATGAAATTCTTTGAAATGGAGAGAAGGCATCAAGAGAGTTGATCCATCCATCAAAAATATCTAGGGAAACCCGGCGGAAAATTCGACCAAGTTTTCCATAACCAGCTGATAACCATGTCATGCCAGGAGATTATATAATAACAGGATTAGGTTATTATGTATTTATATTTTTCTTATATTTAGTACATTATTAAACCTCTTTGTTTTATTTTTTCTCGATTAAACAGCCCAATAATTTGACAGGTTATTATTTATTTTAAAAAATAGGGGGATGACACAGGGATGTATTTTATTCTTCAAATATACCCTCACACTTTATAAGTTTTTTCCTAGTCTTCACATTTTTCACCCTTTTACCTTAATTTTTTGCATTGTAAATAAGAAATAATAATTATGTTGTGCACTTAATTATAGCAAGTGAAATATATTTCCCTGACAAAACAATGCATGAAAGGAAGAGAACTACATGTATTGGAAAATATGACAATCCCTATATTGCATTCTTAAAAAAAACATGGTACATATGAGCATAATTTTTTTATTTGTTTGTCGCAATAAAGTCTGAATTTTCTAAGGACTTTAAATTAATCTTATGGCAAAAGCTGTCAGAACAATTTTTTTTTAATTCTTCAAAGTTGGAAATCAAGAGTATTTTTGTGAGAAAAAAACATCACACACATCCCCGCATTAAACGCTTGTCCTTTATGAATAATAAGAAATATTTCTGAACCTGCAGTTTATTAAATAATATAATGCTTTGTGGTTTCCTGGTTTAATATTTCAGAAGCCATCATGGATAACAGACTTTTTACCCAACCATGAAGTGATTGATGGGATACATCTTTATGTTTGAAATGAATTCATGGTTAAAATCCAAGTGGCTGCAAGTGCGAGGATCAATACTTCTGTCAGAACCAGATGTAAAAAAAAATTTGACAAAGGTGACAACAAATGGCAAATAGTGGAATTATGGAACAGGATTTATTTACTAGCAAAGACAGTTCCTTATTTTAACACACAAACTTTTCTGAAAGGGAAATTCCAACAAGATCAGAAGAAGCAGTTTGTGATAGAAAAGTGTCGTCCAACCGAATTCACATTAAAAGAGTCCTTGTATTGTCTAAAAGTTACACAAGGGTAAAACTTAATGCCCCTCCTCCGCTGTGGCAGGGGAATAAAAAATCTGAAACATGTAATTCCACGTGGATTTATCTATGTTTGCTGTGTTCTTTCTAATTTAATACAAAACATTGTACATAAATATGCATAAAAGATGAAATGGATTTACATGCAAATAAATAAATTTGGTGTATTTACTGTCTTCTGATTGGTTAAAAGTATTACTTTTATTTTCAATGTTGTCAATCTTTATGGCGACACGCCCACTCTGACGTTGTGTATTCATACGCCAACATGTGTGTACGTTGTTATTGTTAATATAAATAATATAAAAGTTCTTTGAGCCTTATTTTGATAGAAATTTATTGATAATGAATGGCAATAACTTATTTTGAATTCATTGAACCATAAAATTATTTTGACTCTTCACATTTTACATAATCCGCTTCGCGGATTATTCAATGTGAAGAGTCAAAAATTAATTTGATGGTTCAATAAATTCAAAATAAATAATAGCCATTCATTAATTGATTTTATTATTTGTTCTAATGTGGTGCTGTTTCACCACTGCTTTCCCAGTTAGCACCAAAAAAAATAGAAAAATGTTGAAAAAATATTGTAGAAAAATATCAAAATCATGCAAAAAAGTATGGCGTTAAAATATTTTCAAAACATTGTCATGATACTTTTAAAACATCACTAAAATGTTACTGAATTTTGACGACAATGTTTGTAAAATGTCTTATAAATGATTTGAATGTGTTTGTTAATCAAATATCCTGAAACATTTTAAAAACATATAAAAATTCATTTCTGCAGGATAACATGTTTTGAAAAAGTTCAAAAATATTTTTTAACAAAATGTTTTAATAATTTTCATATTCTCCAAAAATCATTAAAAAATCATTTAAATGTTATACGAAATATCATTATAAAAATGTTTTCTAACATTATCTTTGAAGTCTTTTATAAAATATTCAGAAACATATAAACAATGTTTAATATCAGAGACAGATTTAGGAGTGGGGTGCCTGGGTCCCCCCTTTATGGCCCTTATGGAGCTACATTTATGGTTAAACCAGATTTTTTTATTACTCTCAAAACTTTGTCTAGTTTGGGGCCTGATGACCCCTTTTTATGCCCCCGCAACTGAAAGTTGAGGGCATATTATTTTACCCCTGTCTGTTCTGTCTATCTGTCCAATTATGGGTATATAGTTATTCAGCACAACTCAGGGGCGGATCCAGACATTTTAAAAAAGGGGGATTCCCAACCCAGGATAAAGGGGGGTTCAAACTATATCTCCCCATTCAAATGCATTGATCGTCCAAAAAAAAGGGGGGGTTCCAACTCCCGGTACCCCCCTCTGGATCCGCCACTGCAACTCCTCCTACAGTTAGAATCCTAGGAAGTTTTCACTTTGATGTCTGTTTGTACATATATTGAAGATGTGCATGTGGTCAGGGTTTTGATTTTTATTAATATTTGCTCTTTTGGGAGATAGTTGAACTTTGTCATTTTTGGGGTATAAGCGGTTAAATGTTATAGTTATTTTAATATAACACTTTGCATCTACGGGGGCATCAATTGTGTCTCCCAGACACAATAATATCTCAAAGAAAGTCCTACAAAATCTCCTTTTACATTTGTCTGCATGCTGTTGATGCCGGCTTAATCTACATATATTTTGGCTATTTTTGTCGGGTTGATGTCTCATTGACAAACCCCAATATTTCCTGTCTTAGATATCAATTTTATTGAATAGTCTATTTTTTTGTATTTTGCACTGAACACATATGAAAAAGGAGATGTGGTATGATTGCCAATGAGACAATTCTCCACAAGAGACCAAATGACACAGAAATAATTACAACTATAGGTCACCGTACAGTCTTCAACAATGAGCAAAGCCCATACCACATAATTTGTTTCACTTACATAGAGGTATTAATTTTTTCAGATTATAAATATCCTCATGCATTTCATTTGGGCCAGCATTGAACAAATTTTTTCTTAGAAGTGTTTTTTTTTATCTTTTATTTGATCATGTGTAGCATCTGTCATTTTCTGTCTGAACAGTTTTTCGATGGTTTTCTTTGCTGTCTTAGTCAACAATACACAAGATAACAACAATAAGAAATGCAAAAATTTTATTTAATTTTGTCATTTCACTGTTCTTTTTCAATTTTTCTTTTGTTCCATTCTTTTTATTTCTCTTGACTTCTGCTGGCTTCTGTAAAGAAAATGTTAACAAATTAGTCCTGTTGTTTAGTGAGTAAACTAGTGGAGATAATTTAAATTTCATCAAATTACACAAGAAAATTTTATTTTAATCCAGTCTGGTTTCATAAAAATTTATATTGAAAAGCGACATCTTATCAGTGTGGCTGGATTCGGAAGGAATATTTATAGCTATTAGATATACACGTACATCTGTGGAGTTTCAGGTGTACTATTATCATACGAGTCTGTAACGGTAGAGTTCACCAGTACTAAAATAAAACTGTACAGTACCATTTTCCCAACTGAGATAAGGACCTGTAACCTTTACTTGGTCTTACAAAAAATCAACTCTCCTAAAGGTAATTGTATATTTTAACACAAATACATTTTGTGATATAGATTGAGGCTATAAAAGGATAGATACCTTCACACAATCTGCTCCTCCAGAATGTTTTGAATCTAAGCTTATAAATTTTGGCTCTTCTAATTGATTCTACAAAGATAAAAAAAAGTCAAAATATTAAATAAAATACAGTCAAGAAAAAATCACATTGTACAAGTCAGCTACAAAGGTCACAACATTCAAAAATGAAAGAAAATTCAAACAAGAAAACTAATGGCTTGATTTTAAATTATAAAATAAGACAATAAAAAATAAATATATATATATATATATATATATATATATATATATATATATATATATCAGAAATTAACCAACTATAACTACTAAGTTAAAGGCTCCTGACTAGGATTGACACATTAACAATTATCTATACTTACAAAAAATGTATCTGGCCTGGCCTGAAGGGCTATGATTAACCACAGCACTTGTCTCAGAAAACATTTCCTATATACCTTAATATAACACGTGTTAATTTAAGGTATATAGGAAATTTTTCTGAGACAAGTGCTCAGTGATTAATCATGAAATCTGTATAATGAATATACTGTCTTTCATGATTACAAATATCTACCAGTAGGAAATGTCTGCAATATTTCACTATTTTATATTACTTTACTAACTAATACATTGTTGATGACGCTGAAAACAGCATACCTAATATATGCTATGTCTTGTTTTTGGATTCTGTCAAGGCAAGACAAAAAGGAAAGAAATCAATGATTCAAGTTCAAATATATTGATTGTTGGAATCTTAATGTCCAGTGACAAATATTTAGTGCATGTTCCAGCCAAAGTTTAATTAAACAAGCTAAAGAATGGTTTGATTTTTAAAACATATAGGTAAAGATTTTTAAAGTACTATTACATAGATTAAAATGTTAGGATTACAAAGGAGGTTTCTGCTTGCCATGAAATATTTGAAAACAAGATATCAAGTGGATTTAATGGTATAACTAATGAAATTTTGAAAATTCGTGTATGCTGAATGTTGGGCATGATATGTATATAAAATTATGAAACACTACTTTTTCTTAAAATTAATAAAATTTTCTCTAGCAAGAAGTTCTTATTGAGAGAAAATTTATTTAACCCATATTCAAAGGAAGATGTTTTAATAGCCCTTCAAACAACAGAAGTATAACCCTTTTTGTCGAGCCTGCGACTTTTGTCGCAAAAGCGAGACATAGCGATCCTACATTCCGTCGTCGTCGGCGGCGGCGTCCACAAATATTAACTCTAATAACTAACTATACTGCATTGCATCCAAACTTCTTTTAATTCGACCTGTTGATACTATTTTAATACTTTTTGTTATTTTATATTAATATGGATCTTGTCTGTATACCAGCTTTGATTATTTGGAATATCTACTAATTTTCACTTCTTCATACTACATTTGTATGAACATCAAGATTATTCTCCTTTAATCTGTACAGGAAGTTTTATTGTTGATATTTACCCACTTATGTATCTAGTGTTAAATTAGGTATTTATATGACAGACCTTTCTTGGTATTCCTAATTATTGGAAGATTTTATACAGACCAGACAGAAAAGTATACCTAAAACGACAAAGTTATTTTTCATTTACCTGTATATATTATGAAAACCGGTTTTTCAAAAGTGATTATTTTCTAAGGGTTAAATATTTCGCGGTGGTGTCTTGCCATGGCTTTATTTGGACTTGTTTGTTTGCTTTTGGCCTTGAATGTTTGTCCCTAATATTTTATCAACTATGTATTTACTTTCAGGTATCACAGATCGAATTTATTCGTTCATAGTGTGTTAATTTACGTTTTGATTGAGTTAAGCCTTCCAATTGATGTTTTATCGTGTGTTTTCTATGTTGTGATGTTATACTATTGTTTCAGAAAAAGGGAGAAGGTTTGGTACCATTAAAACGTTTAATCCCGCTGCAAATGTTTGCACCTGTCCTAAGTCAGGAATCTGATGTACAGTAGTTGTCGTTTGTTTATGTAATTTATACGTGTTTCTCGTTTCTCGTTTTTATATAGACTAGACCGTTGGTTTTACCGTTTGAATGGTTTTACACTAGTACTTTTGGGGCCCTTTATAGCTTGTTGTTCGGTGTGAGCCAGGGCTCCGTGTTGAAGGCCGTACATTGACCTATAATGGTTTACTTTTATAAATTGTTATTTGGATGGAGAGTTGTCTCATTGGCACTCACACCACATCTTCCTATATCTATTGGACAGAAGCTTGTTTATGATCATTAGATAGTATCCAGAAGTAAATTTTGAAAAAAATCCTGTTAATCCGTATTTTACTCATAAATTGATTTAGTTTTTCTGCCAGTTAACATTACATTCACTCTGTGGTTAAAGTTTTTCAAATTTTAATAACTGTCTTAAACTATCCTAGATTTGTACCAAACTTGGACAGAAGCTTGTTTATGATCAAAAGCTAGTACCTAGAAGGAAATTTTGTAAAAATTTATTTCCTGTTTTTTCGTATATTACTTATAAATGGACTTAGTTTTATTCCAGTTAACATTACGTACAGTCTGCAGTTAAAGTTTTTAAAACATTTATTAGATTCATAAACCTTCTTGGATTTTTACCAAACTTGAACAGAACTTCTTACAATCAAAAGATAGTATCTAGAGGAAAATTTTTAATAATTTTTTCCCCATTTTTGTTGAGCCTTCGACTAACATCAAAAGTAGGCGAGACACTGGGTTCCGTGGAACCCTTACGAATTTTTACTAGTTTAGGAACATTTTTTTCTAGAGTATAATAGTTTAGAAAACTATTTAGAATCTTATAAGATTATCTGCCAAGAACAGATAGGATTCAAAAAAGGACGTAGAACTATAGGGACCACATTTCTAAGTTTAAAAAATATTTAGTTGGTTAGTTTTCATAATTATTTTCTAATCAATTTTGCAGAATTTGAAATTATTCCATATCTAAATAATTCCTTGTTTGAACTTGAATTGCAAATAAAACTTCATTATAGATGTACATATCTTTTAAAATTTCCAAAAATGGCCCCATCATGTTATATGTAAAACGTTTGCAGAGAAAGGCATTTATATTTTTTTTACAGTGTCTTTTTTTTTTAAGTTGATGAAGCTGAGACATATTAAAAGATTTAAAGCTTAAAATGTAGAATCATGTCTTGTTTAAAAGTGGTATTGGAGGATTTAATACTTTCCTTATGTAATTGTCCCATTTTCAAAAGTAATAAATTGTTTATATAACTGGGACTATTATACTATTAGTATAATAGTCCCAGTATATAACAAGTTAAATTTAATTTTCCCTTGACCAGTCTGCATGGTCTGTATCAGATTTCATGGCCAACAGATAATATCTGTATGGAACCCCTATTTTAATTATTATTATACAAAATCATTTAAATGTATCCTAGAAAGTTTAATTTTACATTCATGACTATTTATTTCACACTAAATATTTCATATAAAATTGCATTTCAAAAGATTATTTAGGGACATTTCTGATTTGATTTTATGCAACTTGGTACCAACAGCAGAATAATTATTTGTTTATTTTCATTTTCTTCTCAGATAAACACAAATATCATTGTCTATCATAAACAATCTTGCTATATATTTATATTTCAACCAAATTAAATTGTAAAAATAGTATGTATCATGTATGTGTTCACATCAGGAGAAAATAAAACAAATGAAGACAAAACTATGACAAATCAAACAAATATTCTTTATATACAATTCTGTTTTTTAGACATATTATTTGTAAAATACAACCATAAATGCCTACATGTTCTTATATGAAATATATAGCCCAAAATGTAGGTGACGAAATCTTTTGGCCATGTACTGTAGCGGCGTTTCCGCTTATAATAGAAGAAATCTCAATATTTTTAAATACATCGTTTACCTTTCTATAAGATCTATATTTCTGTTTCTTGTGACAGCTCCTCGTAACGTTAGTTCTGGAACAGACCAGGTGATGTAAACATCAGATGCCATTGTTTACGTTGTAAATACAGATGCAAGCGTTTTACGTGATTGAAGCGTTCAAGTAACCACTTATGGAACCGCAGCGCCGCCACGCGTGAAAAGTCGTGAATGATTCCTATTCCCCCTGCTATTGTTGCTGATAGAACTTGACGACAACGGACGTTTCCAAGGACTTGCTTTCCAACTGTACGATTCAAATTCGGATAAAATTACATTAAAACGGCGAATTCGAGGTAGGTGTTGTTTTATTTTTGATAATATTGTAGTAATTGAACATTTGTTGATTTAATCAATTCAAAATGGCGGGTCCCTCCTTAGTTACGCCTGGTCAACTGTGGATTTGACGGTAACTTTTAGCCAATGAAAAACATTGTTACATAAAAATTGCATTAGAATAACAAATGACCTCCAATATGTTGAAATGGTGCGACCAATAGAGACAAAAGTAACTGACAATGATACAGCTATATTTCGAAGTGTTGTTAGAAAACGAGCCAAACGAATTGTTTTGTATAATGTTATTGCCGACAAACCATACGAACTAGTAAATAGTGCCGTGAGAACATATGCA
Organism: Mytilus coruscus; assembly: GCA_017311375.1. Taxonomy (NCBI): domain Eukaryota; kingdom Metazoa; phylum Mollusca; class Bivalvia; order Mytilida; family Mytilidae; genus Mytilus; species Mytilus coruscus. The sequence continues at coordinate 19,559 of JAASAO010002750.1, forward strand.
GAACAGAAAGATGTACATATTACGTTCACAAAACTTTTGAAAAAGCGAGAAAGTAGAGGTAAATCCACTTATATAATGCGAGTGAATATAAATGAAGATGACTTTTTAAATAATATTGAAACGGACAATCTGTTCTGGCCAAAGGGAATATACTGGAGGGATTACGTCCCCTACAACTCAAATACAAACAACAACCAAACAGACTCACAATGCAACTATTATATATACTTTTTGTAATTACTCATATGTTGCGGGTTTCGACATGGAAAATGAGAGGTGCAATGTATGGTACCTCATACTTTCAGTCTGTTTTAAATAAATCAGATGTTTGTCTATTAACAGAACATTGGTTAAACGAAAACAATATTTCATTTTTGAGCACTTTTGCAGATAATTTCCATTTGATATACAGTATTGATATAAACTGTAATAATACAATTAAAGGTTCTGGTGGAACGGCTATTTTAGTATGTAAATCATTAAATTTCAAAATACAAAATCTTAATATTACAAATGATAGAATGTATGGAGTAAAACTGTGTTCAGACAAATATTATGACATTTGCTTAATATGTGTACTTTTACCCTCCACAAATTTTTCTTCGGAGGTTTATATGAATTATATTGATGAGTTATGTACATGCTATGACATGTATTCTGAAGATTGTACTACTATTGTAGGAGGTGACTGTAATATTGACTTAACTAGTAATTCTACAAGTAGTAAATTAACTTGTTTTACAAATTTTCTGAATGATAGAAATTTATGTTCTGCACCATTACTACAGGGCAGAGTTGGTCCTAAATATACTTTTAGAAGTAAAGATTTTACCAAAAGATCATTATTAGATTATATTTGTGTACCTGAATATTTGTCAAATGATATTTTTACCTTAGAGATTAAATCAAATTGTCCATATGAAGTTTCTGATCATTATCTAGTCTTTGTACAGAAGAATATTGATCTGTGAAGTAGGACGTCAAACGCATACAACATAAATAAAAAGACATTGAAATGGTCAAAAGCAGATGATTTTGAACTTAAGATGTATCAAACCGAAATCGACAAACTTTTAAACTTTGAGACAAAGCCTGATAATTTATCAAAAGGTGACGTTGAGAGATTCTCCTCTCTACTAATAAACGCTCCACATATGGCGGCGAATTCTTATATTCCAGTTGGAACATTCCGACCATACTTATAACCTTATTGGAAAAATCAATATCTTAATAACAGTCATTTCGAGCAAAGAAATGCAAGACGTAAATGGATAAACAACAATAAAACAAGAGAAAAAACTGATAACAGCTATGTTTAATATATATATTATTGCTGAATTTTATCAACGTGTACGCCGTATGCGAAAAAATGTTCCATCAACTACAAAGTTGTCATACAATGGTACTGAAGCTACAAACGATAGTAGTATATGTGAATTATGGAGTGAATATTTCCGCGATTTATACTCTGAGCAACCAACTGAATGTTTTAATGAAACTTTTTCCCATGAAATTTCGTCGAAAGTGCAAATATACTTTCAAAATAGTGATAAAGCATCTATACCAGAACTTGAAAAACAAGTTATTTTAGAAGAAATTCGTGAACAAATTAATACTTTAAAGTGTGGGAAAGCACCGAGTCCGGATCGTATTACTAACGAACATATACTATATGGCGGTGATCAAGTGATCAAATGTTTGTGAAAACTTTTTAATATGTCAATTATCTTGAAAACTGAATATCTACCTGTTTCTTTTCGGCATGGTATTATTATTCCACTGTATAAAGGAAGTAACAAAGATAAAACTAAACCCAACAGTTACAGAGCTGTGACATTAACATCAGTTTTAGGAAAACTTTTGGAAAAGATATTTTGTCTCGTATTCAAAAGCTTTTGGAAGATATAAACAATGTTGTTCCTCATGGCTTACAATTTCGTTTCGTAAAGGAACATGGATCAATTCCTGCTATTTATACATTAAAAGAGTCAATTAGGTACTACTAGTATATCGAACGTTACTCCTATTTGTTTTCAATATTCTTAGACAACGAAAAGGCCTTTGATCGTATATGGCAAGACGGACTTTTGTTAAATTGTGGAATGCTGGAATTACCGGTAAAATGTGGAAAATAATACATATGTCATATAAGACAGCAACTGCACATGAACAATATAACCGTTTAAATAGTCAGGTGTTTCAAACAAAACAAGGTGTAGGTGAACCGCGCTGAAGTACGTTCATTATTCATTTTTCAATATTCAAAATTCAATAATGAATAATGAAATAGTTCACTATTCACTATTCAATGTTAAGTGATAAATAATGAATAATGAAATAGTTTATGTTTCATTATTCAAGTTGAAGCGGTGAATAGTGAAATAAAAATTAAAAAAAATTGAGGCTGTGACACTATAGCTATATCCCGTATTTCTAAATTAGTCTTTTTGGTGTTATCTAACAAATATTAAAATTGATATCAGAAAAAATAAATAAAAACAGTAGCTCTTTAAATTTTAATTTGATTTATTTATCTGGTTCCTAGTTTCGGAGGATAAACTAGTGGGTTTTCCTAACTATTTTTAACAGAAATTCCTTGGTTCAATGTATGGACGACCTGAATACCAAAACATATATATATAAATTAAAATACTCTACGTCGTCTTTTTTTCTTTTCACTGGACCTTTGCTATTCTTCATCCTCAAATTATAGATTTAACAAGTCGATTGTTCAGCAATGACCATTAGAGGGGTTACGGAGGACCTAAATGCCAAAATACGCGTGAAAAATAAGAAATAGCCAATTTTGAATAATGAAATGGATATTTTGAATAATGGAATGGACTGCTGCGACCCTTTAGCCCCTAATTATAGATATACCTTATACCTCATTCGAAAGCTTATCAATAGAGGAACAAAAGGTATATAGTCAATATGTTCCCAACGCATATTAGAGGAGTAACGAAGGTCCTAAATATCAAAATACGCGTGAACATTAAGAAATAGATTATTTTGATTAATGGAATGGACTACTGCAACCCGTCAGCCCCTAATCAAAAAAAATGTATACACCAAATTAAAGCTTATTGATAGAGGAATAAATTGAGTATAAACGATATGTGCCGCAATGACCATTAGAGGGGTTACGGAGGACCTAAATGCCAAAATACGCGTGAAAATTAAGAAATAGCCAATTTTGAATAATGAAATGGATATTTTGAATAATGGCATGGACTGCTGCGACCCTTTAGCCCTAATTATAGACATACCTTATACCTCATTCGAAAGCTTATCAATAGAGGAACAAAAGGTATATAGTCAATATGTTCCCCAACGCATATTAGAGGAGTAACGAAGGACCTAAATATCAAAATACGCGTGAACATTAAGAAATAGCTTATTTTGAATAATGGAATGGACTACTGCAACCCGTCAGCCCCTAATCAAGGAAAAATTTATACACCAAATTAAAGCTTATTGATAGAGGAATAAACTGAGTATAAACGATATGTGCCGCAATGACCATTAGAGGGTTACGGAGGACCTAAATGCCAAAATACGCGTGAAAATTAAGAAATAGCCAATTTTGAATAATGAAATGGATATTTTGAATAATGGAATGGACTGCTGCGACCCTTTAGCCCCTAATTATAGATATACCTTATACCTCATTCGAAAGCTTATCAATAGAGGAACAAAAGGTATATAGTCAATATGTTCCGCAACGCATATTAGAGGAGTAACGAAGGACCTAAATATCAAAATTAAATATGCCATGCCACCCTTTCTTGAGAGTTACATGGAATATTTGTATATCCCGGATAAAAAACTATGGTCCAAAATTGTGAATCAATCAATTGAAATCAGAGAAGAAAATATTTGGAAATCATCTATACAGAGTCGACCAGAACTTTGTCGTTACTACGAAATTCGAAACAGATTATCTATTCACAGACTTTTACGTCTTGCCGTTGTCTATCTGCATTTTAACTATAAATTATTAGTCATGGTAAAACAGGGCTCAATAGCAGTAAAGGATGGCCAGTGATCTTTATGCGGATGTTATTCCACAGATGTTGTTCAACACTTAATTTTATACTGTGAAAAACTTTTGGATGAAAGAAATAACATGTTTTACGGAATTGTTGATGTTTTACCAGTCCAGGAATCTGTACGCTTTTTTCAGCAAGATGATAGCGATATAATCGTAGCTTTACTTGGTGGCATTACAGATTTTATGCAATCTGTGAACTCTGACAACTGGAGAAACATGATGTGCTGCTTGGCAGATCATATATTTCATCTGTACGGAAAATTTAAAGGCGAATTATCTGAGCATAGGTTTAATTTTGGACACTAAAATATTTGCATCAAACAAATGTAGCATGTAGATATATACATATATATGTAAAATGTATTTTTTTGTGTGTGTGTGTGCTTTAATTGTAGTCTGTATTTATATGTTGTTCATTTCTGTTAATTAGTATACTTGTGTTTAAAAATGTAAATCTTCAGTATAATGGAGGAAATAAAGAGAATCAATCAATCAATCAATCAATTATTTATAGATATTATCCTGCTGTTAATTTTGCTTTTTAAAGTTTCTATTTATCTGTTATAGTTTTCGAGATAATAGGGAAAACACGCAAAAAATGGTAAAAATTATCATTAAAGAGCAATAACTCCAATAATGAGTCGACTGAAGATTTCAGCTATGGCTTAATTGTAGATCTTGTCTTGCTGATCATTTTTGCAATTTAAAGTTTTTATCTATCTATTATACTTTTCAAGATAAAAGACAAAAATGCAAAAAAAAAAGGGGGGGACATAATCATTAAAGGGCAATAACTCCAATAAGGAGTAGACTAACGAATTCGGTTATGGGACTTGTTTGTAGATGTTGTCCTGCTTATCATGTTTGCTCTTTAAGGTTTCGATCTATCTATTATAGTTTTCAAATTAATAGGCAAAAATGCAAAACAAATGGGAAAAAAAAGTCATTAAAGGGCAATAACTTTAGTAAGGTGTCGACTGACGATTTCGATCATTTGACTTATTTGTAGATCTTGTCTTGTTGATCATTTTTGCATTTTAAAGTTTCTGTCTATCTATTATAATTTTAGAGATAAAAGGCAAACATTTTAAAAATTGTAAAATTTGTCGTTTAATGGCAATAATTCCTGTAAGAAGTCGTTTGACAGATTCGATATCAATAGTCATTAGGTAGATCTCATCATTTGAAACATTTTTGCATTTTTCAGATTTTCTCTATCTTTAGTGGTTGTCACGATAATAGACAAAAATTGCATTTTACCTCGGCAAGCGAGGTCATCGAACACAGTTTTTAAACTATATACCCCATTGATGATTGTGGCCAAGTTTGGTTAAGTTTGGCTTAGTAGTTTCAGAGGAGATGATTTTTGTAAAAGTTAACGGACGACGACAAACGGACGCCAAGTGATGGGAAAAGCTCACATGGCCCTTGAGGCCAGGTGAGCTAAAAGCAGTACATAGGACACCATATTTTTATCAGAATACCTTAGCTTGTCTATTTATTTTCTTTTGTTTGCATTTGTTTACATTTTGCGTATCGTATTGAATATCTGTTTTATTCTTCACTGATGGTGTGCAAATTATCAAACTCACACCTACGCACTATTACATGATTCTTATTACATATATTACATCGCATTGCAATTTTAACAGGAGTAAGACGACATGTGCCAACAGTGAAAAAAAAAACATTATCAAAGATACCAAACTTATAACTTTGAATGACAGACGTGTGTTTCGAGTACATAAGACTCGTCAGTTGCGCTCAAATAAAACAATAATAGCAACCTCAACAGAAACTCACATCGTTGGACATAAATCTATCCCATGTGAAACAGTTATTAAATTACATCTGAAAATTTTAGCTTTTCAAGCTTTTCATATACAATGACTCGATAGACCTCATATGCTGCCAGAGGAAATTTTTCTGAATTCGAATGAACATATGAATAAGATATATTGAAAAAACATGTTAACTTGCCCATACTAACAGACCTTGGTGACCTAACTAACGTAAAACAATTTTGAGAATTCATTATTGACTCGAGTACGTATTTCTTTTCCTTTAAGTCCAAACATGGAATATAGTAGCCCTTGCATTTGGTTTTGCCATCATCAACCTGTTGGTTCATATTCCGATCTAAACATTTGTGTGCAACTTCTTCAAACGTTACACGTTTTTACTAGATTGAAATGATAAATTTTAACAAATATATATAATATTTATTTTTTTCATTACCAACAAAACAGATAAAAATAAATATATGTAAAAGTCATCAAATAAATAATACGATTTTATGAATCAACAATACAGAGATAAAAATGGGGATGATAAATTACGATTAAGTATACATTTTTATGATCATTCTGTATAAACAAATGGGTGTTCTTAAACAGTCGGTAATATCTGCTCTCTGTCAGTTATTTCGACCATTGTCCTGTATCTGTGAGGCTATCCATCTAAAGCCATCACCATATCCAATTTGTTGTACAACACTGCTCATTACTAAGGTACATGGTCTGGTGCTGGATTTATCTTCAATATTTACCTATAAGTGCAAAATTTGTGAATTTATTTGTTTTACTGGACAGGATATAAATGAGACAAAGAAAAGTTAAAGGAAAAGTTTAAGAAAAGGTATGCTGTAATTGAGTATTTAAATTAATGGTTTTCCCGCCCATCCACCAAATCCTCGAAAATTGGTTCACCACGAATATTAAGTAATCTACGGTACGTCAATGAGGCATCACAAAAAACTTGTAATATTTTTCGACACCTATTTGTCTGTCTGTTTTATCATGCATACTGTAATATCAATACTCTCATACTTACATTTTCCGATAAATGCATATTTATTCCAAGCTCTTGGATAAGTTGTTCTTTACCATAGCAACCACGTTTATCTATTTTGTTACCAAGTATAAGGACCGGTACATCGGACACTATTTCGTCTGTTAGAATACCCTGAATAAAATGTGAACCTGATTAATGAAATAGTGAAAATGATAAATGTAATACATTATTTTGTCTACATTATAAAGAACTTTTCTCTTAAATAGATACATTGCTAAGCACATTCCAACGCTTATGATATAATTGGATATTCCAAATGAGTCAGGAACCTGGTGTTCAGTGGTTGTCGTTTGTTGGTGTGGTTCATACGTGTTTCTCGTTTCTCGTTTTTTATATAGATTAGACCGTTGGTTTTCCTATTTGAATGGTTTTACACTAGTCATTTTTGGGGCCCTTTATAGCTTACTGTTCGATGTGAGCCAAGGTTCAGTATTGAAGGCCGTACTTTGACCTATAATGGTTTACTTTTACAAATTGTGACTTGGATGGAGAGTTGTCTCATTGGCACTCATACCACATCTTCTTATATCTATTCCCATGCTCATATGTCAGCGTTTATTTGTTCCGCCTAACAGAAGTTCCCCTAGAAACTTTGTTATGCATAATGCCGTAGAATCTGTTCCTGTTGGAACAAATATTCTATACTTTTTATTCCGTTATGGAAACATGAAACAATATTCCAGAATATTTTTTCCATTTGGAACTTATTTTATGAAGGAACTTCTATTTCATGACAGTACATTAATTATCTATTATAATTATTCACAATTGATTTTTTTTAAAGAAAAGAAAAGACCGCAATTGTAAACTTGTTTACAAGCTATTCAATTTGAAGGGCGTATAATGCCGTATAAAAGTAAACTTCTGTACAGGAAGTTTTATTGTTGATATTTACCCCTTATGTATCTAGTGTTAAATTAGGTATTTATATGACAGACCTTTCTTGGTATTCCTAATTATTGGAAGATTTTATATAGACAGAAAAAGTATACCTAAAACGACAAAGTTATTTTCATTTACCTGTATATATTATGAAAACCGGTTTTTCAAAAGTGATTATTTTCTAAGGGTTTAATATTTCGCGGTAGTGTTTTGCCATGGCTTTATTTGGACTTGTTTGTTTGCTTTTTGGCCTTGAATGTTTGTCCCTAATATTTTATTAACTATGTATTTACTTTCAGGTATCACAGATCGAATTTATTCGTTCATAGTGTGTTAATTTACGTTTTGATTGAGTTAAGCCTTCCAATTGATGTTTTATCGTGTGTTTTCTATGTTGTGATGTTATACTATTGTTTCAGAAAAAGGGAGAAGGTTTGGTACCATTAAAACGTTTAATCCCGCTGCAAATGTTTGCACCTGTCCTAAGTCAGGAATCTGATGTACAGTAGTTGTCGTTTGTTTATGTAATTTATACGTGTTTCTCGTTTCTCGTTTTTATATATACTAGACCGTTGGTTTTACCGTTTGAATGGTTTTACACTAGTACTTTTGGGGCCCTTTATAGCTTGTTGTTCGGTGTGAGCCAAGGTTCCGTGTTGAAGGCCGTACATTGACCTATAATGGTTTACTTTTATAAATTGTTATTTGGATGGAGAGTTGTCTCATTGGCACTCACACCAAATCTTCCTATATCTATTGTTTACAAGCTATTCAATTTGAAGGGCGTATAATACCGTATAAAACGACATTATAGGATTTTAACTACTATGACATCAATAGGTTGAATATTTATTCTATAATGCAAGCAAGACATTAGATACCTTATCGATGCATGTGGTCTCGCATCAACTTTTCCCTCAGGTTTTTGCTCATGTTTTTTTTTTAATGTACGAGTTTTGAATATTGGCAAACTATAGTTGCCTTTCATTTCTATAATACATGTGATTCTGAGACTAAGGTATAATAACGTAAGCAGTTAATTGATAAACTAGTGTTGAGTTTTATGTCTATTCGACCTCTTCTATGAAAAAATGCTTATTAGGACCCTCCGTGCTATGTGAAAAAATTCTATTTTTGAATAGATTTCAGAAAAAGCCGGATCAAGTTTAAATTGTTAGAGTGTGAAATATTGTAAGCATTACAGATCTTTATAAACACGGGATTTTAGGTTTAAATATTATAACTATTTTACTGATTCTGGCGCATGATTTTTCGTGTGTTTTAGCATTATACATGACTTACAGTTATTTCTGCTCTAGCCTCTGGTAATCTTTCAATGTCACACCCATCAACAATAAACACTATACCATCAACTGCTGGGAAATATGTTCTCCAAACTCGTCGTGCTGTTAAAATAAATGCCACAATTATTGTTAGCAACTGTTCATTGTTGAGTTCTAACAAATTATTTTGTATTTAATTTTATTGCCCAGTTAGCGATAGGAACAGAAAACGCTTTTTATTTAACATGCTTGTTTATTTGACAGCTGAATTGCGCACGTTCTTAAATCGTAAATTCAAATATTAATTTTTGCTAGATATAAATTTTATTATTTTGATAAATAATATTATTCTGTGAAATCTTTCTTTATTTTTCATGAAATTTCTTCAAAAAACCATGTTATTCTGTCATCAAACACATTACCCATACTAAGACTTAAAAGATTAAAGATGTGTATATTGTGGTTTCATACCGGCCAACTTTACAAAATCTCCATGGAGGAATTTAAGAGCAAGAAGAACTAATGCTCCTCTTATATTGTCATAAGCGTTTTTAATCTACTACTATATTGTTTGAATGAGTATGTATATGCCATTCCTACTCATTTGAATGCCTGTTTTGAGGTGTTTAGTTTATATAAGAAAGAATTTCAAAATTCAGGTCAACACCTCTCATTGGGGAAATCCCCAATAAATACTGAAGGTTGGCAGGTTTGTGATTTATTTCTATCGTATTTTCGTCTTACTTAATACTACGACCCTTTAATACATGAAATCAATTTTAGTTTCAGATACTGGAGGTTAATGTTTTTTTTTTTTATATAATTACCTGATGCATGTCCTCCTAGATCATACGCTTGGAAAGTCACTTTACCCACGGTTAGCTCCTCCGACCCTAGTATATGAATAAAATGAAAAATATATTATTTGTATTATGTTGTCAATGCAAGAAGATTAAGATGGTACAAACAAAGCAATGCTACAATTTGTATGTGCATGTCCCGAGTCAGAAGCCTGTAATTAGTGGTTGTAGTTTGTTGCTGTATATCCGATTTATGTTTTGAACATAAATCAGGCCGTTAGTTTTCTCGTTGAATTGTTCTATATTTGTCATATCTGAACCTTTTATACCTGATTGTGTGGTATTTGATTTGCTCACTGGTTAAGGTCGCACGCTGACCTACAGTTACTTCTACGTCATTTGTTCTCTGGTGTTAAGTTTTCTTATTCTTACATCTTCATATTCAGTTTTTATTTAGTTTCATCCTATTTATTTTTTTTTTTTAATTTATTTTCACCTCGTCTTTTCTGTTCTAGTTTTTTATGGATATTTAGCATGTTAACTTAACTTTATTGAAGAATGTTTGGCCTGACATTTGACTTGGACTTTGTATATCTACACAACCGTGTGTCTATGTATTAAAACGGAAACATAAAGCATACGTCGATGGAACCTATCATATAAATAAGAAGATGTGGTATGAGTGACAATGAGACAACTCTCCACCCAAGTCACAATGTATAAAAAGTTAACAATTATAGGTAAAAGTACTGTAACAAATTCTAAAATCTAGAGAGTAACACAGGGTTTCAAAGTATCTGCCCTGAATCGTCCTCAAACCCGACAAGTGATAAATGAGTACTTTGGAATCGGACTAAAACCAAATGAATACAAAATTATGTTCTATTATCGTTTTTAAATTGAACCCTCATTGTATAAGTTGTACAGCTAACATGTAGCATAGTCTTGAACTTTATCCTATCAAATTTTATGTCTGGCGTAATTAAAAAAATAAAACAAAATGACAGTCACATCCTAAGCAATACTGTGTACTTACATGGTTGATTTGTTGGCGGATGTTGCACAAGACGTCCATCTTTTATCTTCGACAGAAGGGTTGATTTTCCTGCGTTATCTAGTCCTATGATGAGCAATTTGCATTTCTTGTTGATGAAACCTACAATGGTAAACTTAATTAATATTGTATTTTGTGAACTCAAGTGAAAGGCCATTTTTCGTATACTGTTATATGGTTGTATATCTATATCCTTTTCTTTTGCCACCTCAGTCTGCATCAGTGTATTATACTGATTTAAACTTGAAAAACAGAACAGATAATCAGCATGTTAATTGACGAACAAACACTTTAGAATGTATTTTGTCAATGTCTACTCTCTTTTTGGCCAATTTGAGTTTGGAATTTTATGCGACAATGTTGACCTTAAATTGTGTTGGTGTTGGCTTTTCTGTTTAAATTCTTTTTTGTCATATAGCTCCTCAAGCATTTAAACATCCTCGGCTCTTATTTTTATGCGTTCCTGGGGAAAAGCGCTTCGGACGCACTACATTGTCATTCTTTGCGTCAAACATAATATTATGTCGATGTAAATATTCTATAAATCAAAGTTATAATTCATAGAAAATGATATCCACGCTGTCAATTCAGACATGTTTGTAATATTTTTATTGTTGCTATAGGTTTTTCCATGATTTAAAACTCGTATTTGATTGCAATAGCATGATTTGCATTGATCAAATCATAAAAAAGCATGCATTAATCTGGCATTTTCGTTAGTTTATTATCAATCCCTTTCAAAATTCACGCAATAATTTCTGAATTTAAAGTAAACAAACGGTATTGTCTTTACAAAAAAAATATAATAACAATTCCACTTAACGGTTACTAAATAAAATTACCGCCCATCATCAGTGAACGATAGCGATATCTATATTATTTTATTTAATCTTGAAAAGACTGCTCATTAATGTTCAAAATTTTTGATTCCTTTTCAAAATTTTAACATCCTATCTTAACAAGATATTTTAACCGACAAAACAAGATAAAAGAAAACTAAAACTAATATTATAATAAATAAACAATTATAAGATCTTATAACATAATTTTATGATATTTAAAATTTTAAATATAAAATTTATTAAAACCTACCGAAATACTGCAATATAGTTCTAAACCAGTCAGACAAAAACATTATGAAGATTTCTTTGCATACATAAAATGATTGATTTAGTTAATGTTTGTAATCTTTATATACACTATTTCTTGTTCTATTTTTAAATATGTCCGTCATTCCAAACATGTAACGGTATCCACGCTGGCAATGATCGATATGTATAATACACGACGACAAATCGTTACTATTTAATTTCACAATTGGTATTTTCTTTTCATATAAAGTATTAAGTATAAGGAAATTAGATAACAATTAAAAAAACTAAAATCACCTTGATTTATTCATTTGTTATTAATGTAAGTATATATGTGTGTTATGAAATCTATTTATAGAACAGATACAACACGTTACTTATGATTATAGATTTTGAATATGACACCTTTAAGTAAATTATTTCGCTTGTATAAAAATAAGGAGATGTGGTATGATTGCCAATGAGTCAACTATCAACCAATGATGTAAGCAATTAAGGGCAACCTTATACGTTACAATACAGTTACTTAAGTTAATAATTAACGTACATCGAACAGAGGCCCGACAGAATAGCCTAAACATTTGTTTTTTAGTGTTACAACTTTTTAAGAGAGGCAGAAGATAACCAAGGGATAGTCAAACAAGTCGAAAACAAACTGACAATGCCATGGTAAAAAACAAAATACAAACAAAAAAACAAACTGACAATGCCATGGTAATAAACAAAATACAAACAAAAAAACAAACTGACAATGCCATGGTAAAAACAAAATACAAACAAAAAAACAAACTGACAATGCCATGGTAAAAAACAAAATACAAACATTGAAAAAACAAACTGACAATGCCATGGTAAAAAACAAAATACAAACAAAAACAAACTACAAACAAATAACAAACTGACAATGCCATGCTAATAAACAAAATACAAACAAAAAAACAAACTGACAATGCCATGGTAAAAAACAAAAAAAACGACCAAAATACAAACAACAGTCTACAAAACACAACACACAAAACTAAAGACTGAGCAACACAATTGCCGAACCCACCAAAAACCGGACTATATGCACAAAAACTTCCAAAAAATTAAAACAACACGTCATAAATTTAATGCGTCCGAAGCGCTTTTCTGGATTTTCCTTCATCAAAAACGCTCAAAGCCGAATATTTGAAAGCCAAGGATGTATAAGAAGCGAAACAGTTGAAGAGCTATATGACCAGAAGTACCTAAAACTAGAGGCTCTAAAGAGCCTGTGTCGCTCACCTTGGTTTGTTTGCATATTTAACAAAGGACACAGATGGATTCATGACAAAGTTGTGTTTTGGTGATGGTGATGTGTTTGTAGATCTTACTTTACTGAACACTCTTGCTGCTTACAATTATCTCTATCTATAATGAACTTGGCCCAGTAGTTACAGTGGAAAATATTTTGTAAAATTTTACAAAAGTTTACAAAATTTATGAAAATTGTAAAAAATTTACTATAAAGGGCAATAACTCCTTAAGGGGTCAATTGACAATTTTGGTCATGTTGACTTATTTGTAGATCTTACTTTGCTGTACATTATTGCTGTTTACAGTTTATCTCTATCTATAATAATATTAAAGATAATAACCAAAAGCTGCAAAATTTTCTTAAAATTACCAATTCAGGGGCAGCAACCCAACAACGTGTTGCCCGATTGGTCTGAAAATTTCAGGGCAGATAGATCTTGACCTAATGAACAATTTTACCCTGTCAGATTTGCTCTAAATGCTTGAGTTTCAGAGATAAGAGCCAAAACTGCATTTTACCCTATGTACTATTTTTAGCCATGTCGGCCATCATGGGTCGCGGGCGGGTCATCGGACACATTTTTGAATTTAATTACCTAATGATGATTGTGGACAAGTTTGGTTAAATTTGTCTTAGTAGTTTCAGAGGAGAAGATTTTGTAAAAGATTACAAAATTTACGAAAATGGTTAAAATTGACTATAAAGGCAATAACTCCTTAAAGGGTCAACTGACTATTTTGGTCATGTTGACTTATTTGTAGATCTTACTTTGCTGAACATTATTGCTGTTTACAGTTTATCTCTATCTATAATAATATTCAAAATAATAACCAAAACGGTAAAATTTCCTTAAAATACCAATTCAGGGCACCAACCCAACAACGGGTTGTCCGATTCATCTGAAAATTTCACGGCAGATAGATCTTGACCTGATAAACAATTTTACTCTAAATGCTTTGGTTTCAGAGATATAAGCCAAAATCTACATTTTACCCTTTATGCTCTATTTTTAGCCATGGCGGCCATCTTTGTTGGTTGGCCGGGTCAAGTAGTTTCAGAGGAGAAGATTTTTGTAAAAGTTAACGGACGACGGACGACGGACGCCAAGTGATGAGAAAAGCTCACTTGGCCCTTTGGGCCAGGTGAGCTAAAAATAGCCAAATCCATCTGATATCAACTTTGTCTGAGGGCGTTGAAACCTCAGTTTCTTTGTAATTTCAAAATTTATAAACGGACAATTTTAGAAATGTAAAAATCATGTCAGTACCGAAGTACTGACTACTGAGCTGATGATACCCTCGGGAACTAATAGTCCACCAGCAGAGGTATTGACCCAGTGCTGTAAAAAATGTCCAAATCTTTACTTTTTTTTAAAGCCAGAAATGAAAGAAACATGCACGTTTCGGAGCCACTGGACTTCTTGTTTGAGACAGTTACATAAAGTTTGTAGAAGGCAATATTTTATAATTTGGGTCTTCAATGCTTTTCAGCATCGTACTAAATTTGGCCTTTTAGACATTTTTGATTCGAGTATTTCTGATGAGTCTTTTGTACTCGAAACGAACGTCTGGCCTGGTATGTTTCAGGAGTTGTTTTACATAAATATCAAGATTTTTTACACGGAAAAACATCTAACAAACAAAATCAAAAGAAATCAATATGTGTTCTTCCTAAACCTCATAAGCGCATGTATTTTGTGGACCATTACAACATGCTATTGTCAATCAAAATTAAAATCTCGGGCGATTTTTTAATGAACATACTATTTGGACATGTTATCATTCACTTATTAACATGGGTGCATCTTTCAAATCCAGATAAGTGTTTGGTATGACGATAAATTTTCACTTCTGTTCTCGTACTATGAACAACAAAATTATTTATTCTGTAAAAAATATTTCCGTACTTCATGTATACCTTACAACAAAATCATTTTTATTCACCTGTGTACGTTATTTTATTTAGCGGCATTTTGTCCAAGGTTATGGTTTTCTTTTTGATATTGTTTTACATCTAACCCCGCCCCTCCCCTTTTGTTTTTAATTTTTTGATTTGATTTGATTAGTTTTGTATTTACATTGTGTCATAGATCAAATTTATTCGTTCAGTGTATGCTCACTTGTTTTTGTTAATATGTCTTTTGATTGAGTTAAGCCATTTCAATTGATATTTTATAGTGTGTCTTTCTATTTTGTGATGTTACACTATTGTTTCAGGTTAGGGTGAAGGTTGGCGCCTATTAAAACGTTTAAACCCGCTACATTTGTTTGCACCTGTCCTAAGTCAGGAACTTGATGTTCAGTGGTTGTCGTTTGTTGATGTGGTTCATAAGTGTATCTAGTTTCTCGTTTTTTATATAGATTAGACCGTTGGTTTTCCTGTTTGAATGGTTTTACACTTGTCATTTTTGGGACCCTTTATAGCTTGCTGTTCGGTGTGAGCCAAGGCTCCGTGTTGAAGGCCGTACTTTGACCTATAATAGTTTACTTTTACAAATTGTGACTTGGATGGAGAGTTGTCTCATTGGCACTCATACCACATCTTCTTATATCTAAAGCCTTAATGGCACTACAAGATACGGAACACAATAAGAAAATTAAAAGGATTTCAGTGCACGTGGACCACAAGTGTTCCAAGCCATATAACATTAAACCATTAAAGAATATTAAAAAGTGCCCAAAAGAAATGCCAACGTCTGATGTAATTTTAAAAGTAGTTTATGTCTTCAAATTAACTATATGCTTTGTCCACAAAATAATATTTTCTGGATTTGTTTTAACGAATAAAATGAACAAGCCATAAAAAACATATATAATTATACGTCTATCTCTCAATATGAACACTTTGCAAATAAGGATAATTGTAAACTAATATTTTTATTATTAATATAATATTTTAATAATGCAAGAGGCTGTTTTCTTTAGAAACTTGACATATTGAATGCACACCTGTCTGTTCTTGAAGATTCTTATGTTGTCCTCTTGATTATTTTGAGGTTGGGTTGCTTATAACGCATACATGACACTTCCTTATATTCACATTTAATGAAAGTAAAACGCATAATATCATATGTGAGGAAACCTTAATGTGTAGATTTTGCTTAAGTTTTTAAAAGTGGTGAACATCCTTTAAAACGACTCAACTATAAAAACGTATTAACAAACAACTCCAGAGTAAATTCTAAAAGTGGGAAGCCCATTACACCTGACAAAATCAAACGCCCGACTATATTAACCAATGGAACGAGTGGAAAACAATTGTCATATTCCTGACTTGGTACATACATTTTATGAAGAAAATAGTGGATTAAACCTGATTTCATAGCTAGATAAACCTCCCACTTGTATAACAGTTGTTTATAGTTCCGTTATATTGACAAAAATTGGGCAATCCACCCAAACAGACATACACATACAACTGACTACAAAATGATCACGACGTGGACAAACTGCTGAATTCAAATGTGGCTTTCTTTTTTTTTTTTGCTTTTTTTTTTTTTTTTTTTGTATTTCCGATCTTTTTGTTATGGTTCTTGTCATCAATATACTTTACCTACAGATGTGTTTTCACTATATCTACTCTTTAGTGGACAAACTTTGTTTTCTTTGTGGACTCAAAAACTTGTATCCATTTCATGTTCGAATTTATTAGTATATTTCAGTCATATTGAGCTGGTTATGTCACCAACTTTCCAATATTTAGAGGATGGAAAACAAAAAATATGTCTAACAAACTAAAAAGCCATCCATAACGGCTTGGTCGAGATCTATCTGTTGGTTCTTATACCAATCAAAATATCTAAGCACAAACCTTTCACAAACAACTAATATAAAGAAAGGTTAAAGTTTATAAACATGTATTCTACAGTAGCAAAACAGACAACAATAAATAAAAACAATGTATACACAATAAATGACAGGAACAAATAATTCTATTGTGTGAATAAACAGATAACTAAAGGATGATAACTAATAATAACTAATGATAGCTAATGAAAAGATTTATGATCATGATATATTCAGAAATGAATGATGAAAAAATGATTAATTGATTGATCGTAGGTGTTAAACGCCACTTTCGGTCAGTTTTTATTGGTGGAGGAAGCCAGAGTGCCCGCAGAGAACCACTGTCCTTCGGCAGAATAATTGACGATCCTAGTCAATTAAGATTTGAGTCGAACGCACCTGCCACGTCAGTGTCACAGGCTAGCGATACAGTAGATGAACTACTTAAGACTCGGCCACCGAAGCCCCGCTATTAAGAAGATGTTGAATTGTTATTTATTCGGTCTTTTTCATGAACTTGTGTGGCCATCCATTTCAAACCATCACCATAGCCAGTTTGGGGTAAAAGACTGCTCATTATTAAGGTACAGAGTCTGATGCCGGTCTTGTCCTCTGTATTTACCTTTGAATGGAGAATTTTTGAATTTTTACAGCGATTTTCTTAACAGAATATGAATGAGATAAAATAAAATATAAGAATAAATGCACTGTTATTTGCTGAAATATTATCGTCGTAAATTGGGTTTCAAACGTCTACAAGTATCATATAACGATTTTTTTAAATTACCAGATTTGTATGTTTTTTAAAGTGACTTTTTGTTAAATTGTCGTTTGTCCCTAGAAAAATGATGTTACACATAGCTATGTACTCCATCATACAATGTACTATGACAAAGTATTGTTTTCAATCATAAGAATTCTATAATTCGGTATGCACAGCAAAATGACCAGTCTCGTAGATTATTTGGGTATTTATTTATCAACTTAAACATCGATAAAATGACAAAGCACTGATTAATACAAAATTTAATGAGTAAGAAGTTCAACCACAAATGTCAAATGAGTCTCAGGGTTTACTGTTAAATTTTAGAAGGAAATGATAGCTATTTTAGGTGGCGGACTTGTTTTCATGTCGATCCGGCCCAAGTCGATTCGTCCCAAGTCGTTTCGTCCCAAGTCGATCGACCCAAGTCGATCCGGCCCCAATTTAAAAAATATTGAGGATAAATATAAATATATATATATATATCTGAATTGTAATAGATGAATGTTTGCGAATTTTATTATAATATAAAAGGTGGACGGTAAAAGGTGTGCCTAATTAAATCGTCCTGTCGCGGATTTATATAACAATTTAAAAGCATTCAAAAGAAGGTAAAATTGTCCGTGCGCTGTTTACAGGATGAATAATATATCGGTATAAGCTAGTCCGGCATTTATACGTCAGTATGACGGCAACCGAACGACAACAAACAACCAAAAGACATCTTTAGGGCAGCATGTAGTATTTAACGAAAGACCGGAA
This sequence comes from Mytilus coruscus, assembly GCA_017311375.1. NCBI lineage: Eukaryota > Metazoa > Mollusca > Bivalvia > Mytilida > Mytilidae > Mytilus > Mytilus coruscus. The sequence goes on from JAASAO010002750.1 coordinate 38,165, forward strand.
AGTCTATACAATGTGAATACTAGTAAGTTAAAAGGGGTTCCTTAACATGATACGCTTGGTTTTTACCAACAGGATAAAATGGTCTTAGACGTTAAACCTGATATCACCGCCGGCTGAAGACAGTGCTTGGACACAAAAAAAACCTTTGCAAGAACACTTTTGAGGGGTCCTTAATTGATCTTTTGCAGGGCACTCATAATCCATATTATTTGACGGATGACTGTTAAAGTATTCGCTCTTCGTCCTGGCAAGGATTTTCACCATACAAATCTAGAGCTGATACAAATTCTTGACCCCGGCCGTCGACTTGCTTTGCTAAACCTCAGAATTTTTTTCTTGTCAACTGAAATTATAATTTTCATTGGACTTTAAAACCACAATAATTGATTTGTCAATATGAGTTCGTTCCAGTGAATATCATGCAAAAACTGAATTTATAATATAAATACTACGGATGGTAAAAGTTCTTTATATCGATTGAAGAAAATAGTAAACAAAAAGTTTACGTATAAAACAAAGAATAAAAATATTTATCATTACTAACCGAACCCCAGAGTGTGAAGAAAAGTGACGTGACATAAAATCGACATTGCAAGTAATATACCTTTGTTACAATATTAACAAGATAAAGATTCCTGGTTTTTTTTGTATCATGCTAACATCAAATAATTTATTTTTCTTTGTCGCAAAATTTTTTATATGAACTTGAAATTAAATTTAATGGCAAACACTTTCAATCTGAATTTTGTTCCTTCTCCTGATCTAAATCGTTTTTTTTACAACAAAAACATAACCCTTAAATGGTCGGTCCCTATGACCAAATTACGTGAAGAACAATATGACCAAAAGGGACCTAAAGTAGTCAAATTCAATATTTAAATGATGTTAAAGATATTTTATTATAAAGTTGAATAACGATAACTAGCAACCTAAAATATAAATGTATATTAACCAGTAAAATACAATATATTGTATACTTACAAATAATTCAAGTGTTCCATATCGATTAAACAATCTTTCAGTGGCCGAATAAGGCCGATTCCATGACCAGGGGCCTGGTTTTCGAAAGTATCTTATGACAAAGACATGTCTTCTGATGGTCTTAGGACATGTCATTGTCGTAAGATATGTTTTCGAAAGTGTCCGAAGTTACGATTTATCATAACTTTTGTCGTAAACTTAAGACACCTCGCGACATGACTTATGATGGTCTTATGATTATCAACTAGAATTTTAATTACTTTTCATGTATAATTTCATGTACATTACAATAAAAATAATAGTTGTGTTGCTCAGTCGGCAAAATAGTAAAGATTTATTCTTCTCCACTTAGCAATCAAAATTTTAATCTCCTGCGACGTAAAATTTGGACTCCTTTTCTTACTCATGATTTTGTAAAATAACTATACATATTATTTCTTTCCTTATATAGTACTTTATTTACGTATTTGCACGGGCATTTCGTTAAGCGGGTACTCGATGTACCGAATCTTAAAAGTATTCACAATCAAATAACACTTCATGTATGATAATACATAAACGCGAAGTTCAAGATTTATTTTATATACAAACTAAATTTAAACAAATTATCCACTCAGATTTTAATTCCTTTTCATATATAGTTTCATGTTCATTTAAATGAAAAAAAATAAAATATTCGTAAATAATAAGAATGGTAATAATTATTATGTTCATATTTATTATTTTATATTCTTTTATCATTTTTAATCATTTTTAAAACAAAAGAAAATATGTTCTTATGACAGTCATAAGAGCATCATAGGTATGACTATCTTTACATTCTATGACATATCATATGATAGTCATAAGATGGTCATAAGATTTGTCCTAAGATATATCTTATGACATATCTTACGATACTTTCGAAAACCAGGCCCCAGGTGTTCAAATGTTCGGTGACCCATATCGGCTCACTATATACACGTATCGTCTTAACGGACAAATAAACAATCATGGATTTAAATGACATGTACATTTTCAGCTGAAAGTATCCTATGTATATTTCTAAGTTTCTAACTTTTGATTTATAAAAATATCATGCAGATGTATATTTTATTCTGATTTGACATATTACCAGTCTATTACAATAATCTTCTCGAATGTACTTACCGCCTTGGTGGTCTCGTGGTACCGTGCTACCGTGTTCGCCTCGAGTGCGGGAGGTACGGTGGATTCGAACCCGGCCGAGTCAAACCAAAGACTTTTAAATTGGTATTTGCGGCTTCTCCGCCAAACGCGCAGCATTAAAAGTAAGAGCAAAGACTGGTCGGCTCGAGTCAGAATAATGTGTCCGTGTGAGGTGACATGTCTTCCTGCGGACTGTTAAAATAGTCAGTTTTGAAACGTTCTATCGTGTTACTATAAAAGAAATACACATTGCAAGAAATACACATACTATTAAGTTTCGGACATAGGATTTTCGTTCAGATTATATAAAATTATAGCATAATAGTTTGCATGTATACCTAAGGAAGATTTGCATATACTTTTCACGGTAATGATTGACTACATTATCTATAGACGGCACGTGGATGTTACACTTTCATTTCTTAACTGAATTCTTATAATAGAAAGACTTGACGAGCGAACATAACAACTTGGGTTAAGATCTCTTTTCAAACATTACCAATAGAAATTTTATCAATTTTGAAAAAATCTTTCAGTTTTAAATAAAAGAGATCACAGTATCACAGCTTCACGTATATATATTTTAAACCCTCTAACAAGAAATTTGTTTTGCATGCACACTTATAAAATTGCGGTTTTATCCAATGTTGTTATCAATTTAGACTTGTTTATATTTTTCGTTTGGGCTTGTATTATATTTTCCTTCGGGTTTATATGATCCGTTCATCCTATTTTGACTCCTCAAAATTCAAGAGTCTATCCTAAATTGAGGTACTGTGGATTCATTATTATTCCTTGATGCCAATTTTCGTGGATTTCGTGGGTACAGGTGAACCACGAAATTAAATGTTCAACGAATAAGAAATTTTCTAATGACTTGTATGCAGACTTCGGCAAAACCACGAAATTAAATATCCACGAATATGTAAGTTTTCCTTAATCCACGAACATTGGTGCACGAAAATAAATGAATCAACAGTAAATTATGTAGCCTTCCAATAACCGTTTCGATTCCTAACATCACCGAAGAGACATTAATTGTCGAAATCCGGATATGGTGTACAAAAATGTTTGCACATTTGTTTGCGGTATACCATCTTCGTCGCAAGATTATTGTTTGGTATTAAATTTATAGTTAAGATCCATTTATTACACCTTGTGGATCGTTTATTTGGCAATCGCCAATAGCAGACAGCAGGATTTAAGAACATTTGTTGTTCGACCTGTTAGTCAAATGCGTTTTGTTAAAATATACTTTTTCACTTTTTGGTCTTTTGGAAAATGTTGTTTGTGCTTTATTTAGACCCTCTAACAAGAAATTTGTTTTGCATGCACACGTTAAAAATTGCGGTTTTATCCAACGCAATCATAGGTGTGAAAGTTGTTTTCAATTTAGACTTGTTTATATTTTTTCGTTTGGGCTTGTTTTATATTTGCCTTCGGGTTTATATGATCCGTTCATCCTATTTTGACTCCTCAAAATTCAAGAGTCTATCCTAAATTGAGGTAAATTGTACGGCTTTCCAAATACCGTTTCGATACCTAACATCATTGAAGAGACATTAATTGTCGAAATCCGGATATGGTGTACAAAACCTTTGAACCTTTTGTTTGCGGTATATCATCTTTTCCGCGACTTTATTGTTTTCTGTTTAGTATTAAATTTATAATTAAGATCCATTTATTACATCGGTGATCCGTTTATTTGGCAATCGCCTATGGCAGTCAGCAGGGTTTAAGAACATTTGTTGTTCGACCTGTTAGTCAATTAATTGAGGTAAATTATATGGCCTTCCAAATACCGTTTCGAACTCTAACATCACTGAAGAGACATTAATTGTCGAAATCCGGATATGGTGTATAATCAAATTTTTGCACCTCATGTTTGCGATATACCATCTTTTCGCAAGTTTATTGTTTTCTGTTTGGTATTAAAATTAATAATTAAGATCCATGTAACATCTGGTGATCAACTTATTTGGCAATCGCCAATGGCAGTCAGCAGGGTTTAGGAACATCATTTGTTCGACCTGTTAGTCAAATGCGTTTTGTTACAATATACTTTTCACTTTTTGGTCTTTTATATATATATATATATATATATAAAAGACCAAAAGTGAAATATATATATATATATAAAAGACCAAAAGTGAAAAGTATATTGTAACAAAACGAATTTTGTTTTTAAACCCTGCTGACTGCCATTGGCGATTGCCAAATAGAGATTTGCACAACGATATTAATATAAGATGGTATTATACGAAGATTTTGTTATTAAATCGTGTTGACAAATATTCGGCTTAACAAATAGCCTTCTTCAGTGTCAATAATTTTAACAATACTGTTTGTATGTATAAAAATAGCTCAGTAATACAGGTAAGTTTTGGTCTATTGATTTAATCCAAAATCCTGAACATCATAATATAAAACAAAACTCGATACTCAAATATACGTGACTCCTCAAAATTCAAGAGTCTATCCTAAATTGAGGTAAATTGTACGGCTTAAAATAAAACTTAGTATTTCTCATAAAATGGAATAAAAGTGACGAGGATTTAGATACATTCATCACTCATGCCAACAACATACATCCAAGTATCAAATTTACTCGTGAGAAATCTAAATCCAAAATCACCTTCCTCGATACCTCCAGCTCGCTCACAGATGGCATCATATCCACTGATCTATATTCTAAGCCTACTGACACTCATCAATATCTGTCCCTTAAAATTGCCATCCTGCTCATTGTACTAAGAGCATCCCGTACAGCCAGGCACTCAGAGTCGAGCGAATATGTGCCAACACAGAAACAACTAAAAAAAAAAAAAAAATACGTCAACTCGAAACCCGCTTGAAGAGAAGGAGCTACAAACACAGAACTATCCAAAAGGTTTTCAGAAAGCGGAAACTATTCCAAGGAGTAAACTGTTAAAATACAAATATAAAAAGAAAATTAAAGGACTCCATGTGTTCTTACTTACCACCCATCTCTCAAAAAAGCTTCGGTGACATTCGTGAGCATTGGAAACCAGTTGAAAAGAATTCCAAACTATCCAAGATTTTCCCGAGCCTCCCATGATAGCTTTTAGGCAACCCAATAGTCTGCGGAACCTGCTGGTGCGGGCTGAAGTGTCTGATAATAGAAGTACTTCTGGAGAATGTCGTTCGTGTGATGAAAACGCTGCAAATGCTGCCTACAGATGCAGCATTCATCAACATTTCACAGTAAGGCAACCGAAAATAACTATAAGATATTTTGCAATGTTACTTGCAAAAGTATGAACGTTATTTACATACTGGAATGTTCGGTTTGTGGCCTCCAATATGTTGGTGAGTCAAAGCAGCCTTTCCACAAACGCCTCAATGGCCATACGAGTGATATCTCTAAGAAGCCACTTCTCCCAGTTTCTCAGCACTTCAGACAATGAGGTCACAAACTTGATGACTTTAATCGCATGAAAATCCTAGTGATTGAACAGAACATTCACTGAGTGATGCACAGCGACAGGGTCGGGAAAGCTTTTGGATAAAGGAACTAAATGTACATCATCGAAACGGCATCAATAAGAAATACTCAGTTTTGTTTTCACTCATTTTGGAATGTAAATATACACAGTCACGTATATTAGAGTATCGAGTTTTGTTTATATTATGATGTTCAAGATTATGGATTAAAATCAATAGACTAAAACTTACTTGTATTACTAATCTATTTTAAACCTACAGTCAGTATTGTTAAATTCATTGACACCGACGAAGGCTATTTGTTAAGCCGAAATTTTTGTCAACACGATTTAATAACATCTTCGTATAATACCATCTTATATTAGTATCGTTGTGCACATTTTAGACTTAAATAATTTTTCCGTATCTGCACAGTATCGTCTATTCTAGACGATCCGGTACATAGTATATTTGCTGGTTGGTCCTTTTATAAACTCTCTCTCTCTCTCTCTCTCTCTCTCTCTCTCTCTCTCTCTCTCTATATATATATATATATATACACACAACTCGTCTAAACATCAGCCTAACAATGTTAGATCTGTAAATTTGCTTTCGCAAATTTTTGTTCTCCCTCGCCGGGATTCGAACTCATGCTACTGAGATATCGTGACACCAAATCGCCTGCATTGTATCCGACGCGTTAGACCACACGACCACCTAGGCTTCACAATAATAAAGATTGTGAAGCTTTCTGTGGCCGGGTGTTACTTTTCCTCAGTTTTAATCTAGCGTCGTAATACATTACATGATATATAAGGCATGAAGATGGAATTGTTACAGATCAGCTGAAATATCTATTGTAAAGGATCCTACAAATTAATGCAAGATACAGTCACAGAAATAATTATATTTAGAAATACGTCTGAACCAGTGACAACTCTACAACAGATTAATATAATAATGTCTAAGAATATAACTTAAACACGCTAATTAATACATTAAAAAGTTTTATTAGATTTAAAATAGAAATATGCAATATTTCGCTAAACAAATCAAATCAAAACAATAATCTTGAAATCATACAAATTAATTTATAGAAATTCATACAGTTTATAGAAATTCATACAATTTATCGAACATCAATAAATTGTGTTAAACTTTACTCCAACTTTATGTAGTTGAAACTACAAACATATATTTTTATAGAACATCAATAAATACGTTAAACTTTTACTCAAACCTTTGTGTAGTTCAAGCTACAAAAATATTTTTGTCATGCATCCGATTTCACCTTGAGAGATGCACACGCCTGATGAAGCTAATTTGAGGTAAATTATATGGCCTTCAAAATACCGTTTCGATTCCTAACATCACCGAAGAGACATTAATTGTCAAAATCTGGATATGGTATACTAATTTTGCACCTTTAGTTTGCGGTATATTATCTTTTCCGCAAGTTTATTGTATTCTGTTTGGTATTAAATTATTAAGGGCCATTTTGTTATATCTGGTGATCCGTTTATTTGGCAATCGCTAATGGCAGTCAGCAGGATTTAAGAACATCCGTTGTTTGACCTGCTAGTCAAACGCGTTTTGTTACAATATACTTTTTGGTCTTTTGGAAAATGTTGTTTGTGCTGTATTTAGACCCTTCTACCAAGAAATTTGTTTTGCATGCACACGTATGAAAATTGCGGTTTTATCCAACGCAATCATAGGTTTGAACGTTGTTTTCAATTTAGACTTGTATATATATATATATATATATATGAATATATATTTTAACTTTGAGTTCTAAAACATGTCATTTTATGAAAATGATTGATTGATAATTGCTCAACGTCCAGATGCAACTATTTCACATGTTCAGAACGATTTTTTTTATGAAAATGAATTGGTTGTTGATGACAGATCTTTGATTGTTTCTGTTTAGTTAATTCATAACTGTTATACACTGCATGAGTACACCTGTCTACTGTTATAGACTGTATGTTGGTCTCAGAAATGTCGTAGGGTTGCTGTCTTATTGACGTACAACCACATGTTCTTTCATTCATACTTGTCGGGTTGGTATACAATGTATAATTGAATGTAACAAGCATTATTTTAGATAAAGTCTAATCGCTGAATAAAAATTTACATGATTTATTTGAAAACATAACTGCCAAGTAAATCCTCCAATATTCTTTTTTTTTTTTTTTTTTTTTAATAATTTTCACTTAAAAGAAAAATCAAACATGATACGAGGAGAAAATAAACAGAAAGACATTATAACATATTTCAGACTGTCTGGTGTATATAGTTAGGATAGCTGTTGATATTTGGTTTTACGTATACAGAAACATTATTTATTAATATTGTTATTCATTATAAACGGCCACTGGCAGTGACATACTTGTGCAAATATTCAAAATATAAATAAGGAGGTATGGTATGATTCCAGTGAGACAACTATCAACCAATTCGTTTGTTCATCGACAAGCAAATAAGAAAATTGTAAGGCCTTACATGTCTTTGAATAGCTTCCAGTATAAACTAGAAAAGGCACTATTTCTGAAGAAATGTATAAATGTATTTATTCATTTATTAATTTTGTGGTCGAGTAAAAAACTTACATGCATATAGTACAAAAGAATAATCAATCATTTATTTTCAGGGCAGATCCACGATTTTTGAAAAGGGACTGTGGGGCTTAGTTTCAGAAAACGTATTTGTTTGGGCGATGTTATGCTAAAATGTCATATAGATCGTGAGAAACATGAGATCGTTTTGGCGACCAAAGCACACACTCTACGCCCTCTTGATTCACAATTGATTTTACTATGAGAGTCTTTTTACTCGGATGACCTTGAGAAAAGGTCACCCGTAGTAATGCTATGGCAGTTTCTGAGTGTGCTTTTAAACACCCATTACTGCATAGTGCATATAAATACGCTTGCGTTATCGAATGCATAATGAAATTCTTTATCGCATCATATATATTAATAGTATCATGAAATTTCATGAAAATATTTTGTTTAGGAACATTTATATGTAATCAACATGTTTTGTTGTGAGACATACATATCAGTAAAAATCATAATATCGAACAGGTACCTTGATAACATGGATCATCTCAGTACCCATAATGCACGTTGATGAATTTTAAGAATTGTATGCATATGCATATCCTTGTAGGTTACAATAAACCATTAGATTTTATGGGCGCAGCCATTTTATGAGTGCGCCCATTTTATGAGCATAACATGGTATTCAGAATTAAGAGAATAGCTAATCCTGATTGGTTGATATGTGCGCCCGTTATTTTTGTTATTAGAGACTTCGTGTATTCTGCATTATACCAAAGGCCAAATAAATTATTTTCCTTAGCCCCTAACGGAACTGGGATGTCTTTTAAACGCTAGGATGAGACACGTTTTTAAGTGCAAAATTGATAGGCAAGGAGATAAGTACAAATTACGCTAAGAAAACCAACACGAACCTATATTTTTGGACCAAAAATATTGTCCTAATAACTTTTCTTTAACTCTAGCAAGGTTTCGTTAAAAAATCAACTTTCTAAAGTCTGTATCTCAAAAAGGCTATCATTGGCGCCTATGGGAAATTAATTGTTTATTTCAATCTATACAGCGTCGACATTTCTTTATCATAGTGCTCAAAAGTGTCAAAAACAGTAATTTTACTTGATATTTGATGTGAAACCGTATTTTTGGTGACAAATGAATTATTGATTAACTAGTTTTAAGCTATAGTCTGTTTCATATTTGTATTGCGTTTTACCTTAGAAACAAGGGTGGGTTCGACTTTTGACTTACTGTGGAGAGAATATGTCATTTTCTGAACTTCTGCTGATTTGTTTGAAAAAGCACGTACACGTCTAGAGTTTGGATATACAAATCGATTTTTAAACATGACAATCTCGATCCAAGTGCTGTTATCGAAATTACCAAATTCAGTGAAAATGTACAGAAATGATCCCTTCGAACATTGAAATATTCACTCGAATGGCAGACTATAAGAATTAGAATAGGCATGACATTTTGTAGTTAACGAATAGTTTTCGATGTTTAAACACAAATATTTACACATTTTTCATATTTTGAAATGCTATAGTCTGTTTCAAAATGTACTTTTATACGAAAATGGTTTCATTTAAAACTTTTGTTCAAAATTCACCGTAGTAGTTACATATTGGATCGGTTTTGGTATCAATATAATCAGTACTTGATGACATATAAAGAATCATTGGAGAAAGTGGACATTATCTTCAGGCCCTTTTAGCAGTACCGCATTTACTCAAAAATCAGAAATTTTTTTTCACATTTTTGACTGGGGTCACTTCTGACAAAAATTGTGAAAATTCAGAGAGTAATGCCAGAACTTTTGAAGATGATTTTGTGTGGCATATATATTAGTGCATCTAACGAACTATGAATTGCGTGATTCTAGAAAGTATTAAATACCGTATAGGGTACAATAAACCATTATATTTTATGGGCGCAGCCATTTTATGAGCATAACATGGTATTCAGAATTAAGAGTATAGCTAATCCTGATTGGTTGATATGTGCGCCCGTTATTTTTGTTATTAGAGACTTCGTGCATTCTGCATTATACCAAAGGCCAAATAAATTATTTTCCTTAGCCCCTAACGGAACTGGGATGTCTTTTAAACGCTAGGATGAGACACGTTTTTAAGTGCAAAATTGATAGGCAAGGGAGATAAGTACAAATTACGCTAAGAAAACCAACACGAACCTATATTTTTGGACCAAAAATATTGTCCTAATAACTTTTCTTTAACTCTAGCAAGGTTTCGTTAAAAATCAACTTTCTAAAGTCTGTATCTCAAAAAGGCTATCATTGGCGCCTATGGGGAAATTAATTGTTTATTTCAATCTATACAGCGTCGACATTTCTTTATCATAGTGCTCAAAAGTGTCAAAAACAGTAATTTTACTTGATATTTGATGTGAAACCGTATTTTTGGTGACAAATGAATTATTGATTAACTAGTTTTTAAGCTATAGTCTGTTTCATATTTGTATTGCGTTTTACCTTAGAAACAAGGGTGGGTTCGACTTTTGACTTACTGTGGAGAGAATATGTCATTTTCTGAACTTCTGCTGATTTGTTTGAAAAAGCACGTACACGTCTAGAGTTTGGATATACAAATCGATTTTTAAACATGACAATCTCGATCCAAGTGCTGTTATCGAAATTACCAAATTCAGTGAAAATGTACAGAAATGATCCCTTCGAACATTGAAATATTCACTCGAATGGCAGACTATAAGAATTAGAATAGGCATGACATTTTGTAGTTAACGAATAGTTTTCGATGTTTAAACACAAATATTTACACATTTTCATATTTTGAAATGCTATAGTCTGTTTCAAAATGTACTTTTATACGAAAATGGTTTCATTTAAAACTTTTGTTCAAAATTCACCGTAGTAGTTACATATTGGATCGGTTTTGGTATCAATATAATCAGTACTTGATGACATATAAAGAATCATTGGAGAAAGTGGACATTATCTTCAGGCCCTTTTAGCAGTACCGCATTTACTCAAAAATCAGAAATTTTTTTTTCACATTTTTGACTGGGGTCACTTCTGACAAAAATTGTGAAAATTCAGAGAGTAATGCCAGAACTTTTGAAGATGATTTTTGTGTGGCATATATATTAGTGCATCTAACGAACTATGAATTGCGTGATTCTAGAAAGTATTAAATACCGTATAGGGTACAATAAACCATTATATTTTATGGGCGCAGCCATTTTATGAGCATAACATGGTATTCAGAATTAAGAGTATAGCTAATCCTGATTGGTTGATATGTGCGCCCGTTATTTTTGTTATTAGAGACTTCGTGCATTCTGCATTATACCAAAGGCCAAATAAATTATTTTCCTTAGCCCCTAACGGAACTGGGATGTCTTTTAAACGCTAGGATGAGACACGTTTTTAAGTGCAAAATTGATAGGCAAGGGAGATAAGTACAAATTACGCTAAGAAAACCAACACGAACCTATATTTTTGGACCAAAAATATTGTCCTAATAACTTTTCTTTAACTCTAGCAAGGTTTCGTTAAAAATCAACTTTCTAAAGTCTGTATCTCAAAAAGGCTATCATTGGCGCCTATGGGAAATTAATTGTTTATTTCAATCTATACAGCGTCGACATTTCTTTATCATAGTGCTCAAAAGTGTCAAAACAGTAATTTTACTTGATATTTGATGTGAAACCGTATTTTTGGTGACAAATGAATTATTGATTAACTAGTTTTAAGCTATAGTCTGTTTCATATTTGTATTGCGTTTTACCTTAGAAACAAGGGTGGGTTCGACTTTTGACTTACTGTGGAGAGAATATGTCATTTCTGAACTTCTGCTGATTTGTTTGAAAAAGCACGTACACGTCTAGAGTTTGGATATACAAATCGATTTTTAAACATGACAATCTCGATCCAAGTGCTGTTATCGAAATTACAAAATTCAGTGAAAATGTACAGAAATGATCCCCTTCGAACATTGAAATATTCACTCGAATGGCAGACTATAAGAATTAGAATAGGCATGACATTTTGTAGTTAACGAATAGTTTTCGATGTTTAAACACAAATATTTACACATTTTCATATTTTGAAATGCTATAGTCTGTTTCAAAATGTACTTTTATACGAAAATGGTTTCATTTAAAACTTTTGTTCAAAATTCACCGTAGTAGTTACATATTGGATCGGTTTTGGTATCAATATAATCAGTACTTGATGACATATAAAGAATCATTGGAGAAAGTGGACATTATCTTCAGGCCCTTTTAGCAGTACCGCATTTACTCAAAAATCAGAAATTTTTTTTTCACATTTTTGACTGGGGTCACTTCTGACAAAAATTGTGAAAATTCAGAGAGTAATGCCAGAACGTTTTGAAGATGATTTTTGTGTGGCATATATATTAGTGCATCTAACGAACTATGAATTGCGTGATTCTAGAAAGTATTAAATACCGTATAGGGTACAATAAACCATTATATTTTATGGGCGCAGCCATTTTATGAGCATAACATGGTATTCAGAATTAAGAGTATAGCTAATCCTGATTGGTTGATATGTGCGCCCGTTATTTTTGTTATTAGAGACTTCGTGCATTCTGCATTATACCAAAGGCCAAATAAATTATTTTCCTTAGCCCCTAACGGAACTGGGATGTCTTTTAAACGCTAGGATGAGACACGTTTTTTAAGTGCAAAATTGATAGGCAAGGAGATAAGTACAAATTACGCTAAGAAAACCAACACGAACCTATATTTTTGGACCAAAAATATTGTCCTAATAACTTTCTTTAACTCTAGCAAGGTTTCGTTAAAAATCAACTTTCTAAAGTCTGTATCTCAAAAAGGCTATCATTGGCGCCTATGGGAAATTAATTGTTTATTTCAATCTATACAGCGTCGACATTTCTTTATCATAGTGCTCAAAAGTGTCAAAACAGTAATTTTACTTGATATTTGATGTGAAACCGTATTTTTGGTGACAAATGAATTATTGATTAACTAGTTTTTAAGCTATAGTCTGTTTCATATTTGTATTGCGTTTTACCTTAGAAACAAGGGTGGGTTCGACTTTTGACTTACTGTGGAGAGAATATGTCATTTTCTGAACTTCTGCTGATTTGTTTGAAAAAGCACGTACACGTCTAGAGTTTGGATATACAAATCGATTTTTAAACATGACAATCTCGATCCAAGTGCTGTTATCGAAATTACCAAATTCAGTGAAAATGTACAGAAATGATCCCTTCGAACATTGAAATATTCACTCGAATGGCAGACTATAAGAATTAGAATAGGCATGACATTTTGTAGTTAACGAATAGTTTTCGATGTTTAAACACAAATATTTACACATTTTCATATTTTGAAATGCTATAGTCTGTTTCAAAATGTACTTTTATACGAAAATGGTTTCATTTAAAACTTTTGTTCAAAATTCACCGTAGTAGTTACATATTGGATCGGTTTTGGTATCAATATAATCAGTACTTGATGACATATAAAGAATCATTGGAGAAAGTGGACATTATCTTCAGGCCCTTTTAGCAGTACCGCATTTACTCAAAAATCAGAAATTTTTTTCACATTTTTGACTGGGGTCACCTCTGACAAAAATTGTGAAAATTCAGAGAGTAATGCCAGAACGTTTTGAAGATGATTTTGTGTGGCATATATATTAGTGCATCTAACGAACTATGAATTGCGTGATTCTAGAAAGTATTACATACCGTATAGGGTACAATAAACCATTATATTTTATGGGCGCAGCCATTTTATGAGCATAACATGGTATTCAGAATTAAGAGTATAGCTAATCCTGATTGGTTGATATGTGCGCCCGTTATTTTTGTTATTAGAGACTTCGTGCATTCTGCATTATACCAAAGGCCAAATAAATTATTTTCCTTAGCCCTAACGGAACTGGGATGTCTTTTAAACGCTAGGATGAGACACGTTTTTAAGTGCAAAATTGATAGGCAAGGAGATAAGTACAAATTACGCTAAGAAAACCAACACGAACCTATATTTTTGGACCAAAAATATTGTCCTAATAACTTTTCTTTAACTCTAGCAAGGTTTCGTTAAAAATCAACTTTCTAAAGTCTGTATCTCAAAAAGGCTATCATTGGCGCCTATGGGAAATTAATTGTTTATTTCAATCTATACAGCGTCGACATTTCTTTATCATAGTGCTCAAAAGTGTCAAAACAGTAATTTTACTTGATATTTGATGTGAAACCGTATTTTTGGTGACAAATGAATTATTGATTAACTAGTTTTTAAGCTATAGTCTGTTTCATATTTGTATTGCGTTTTACCTTAGAAACAAGGGTGGGTTCGACTTTTGACTTACTGTGGAGAGAATATGTCATTTTCTGAACTTCTGCTGATTTGTTTGAAAAAGCACGTACACGTCTAGAGTTTGGATATACAAATCGATTTTTAAACATGACAATCTCGATCCAAGTGCTGTTATCGAAATTACCAAATTCAGTGAAAATGTACAGAAATGATCCCTTCGAACATTGAAATATTCACTCGAATGGCAGACTATAAGAATTAGAATAGGCATGACATTTTGTAGTTAACGAATAGTTTTCGATGTTTAAACACAAATATTTACACATTTTCATATTTTGAAATGCTATAGTCTGTTTCAAAATGTACTTTTATACGAAAATGGTTTCATTTAAAACTTTTGTTCAAAATTCACCGTAGTAGTTACATATTGGATCGGTTTTGGTATCAATATAATCAGTACTTGATGACATATAAAGAATCATTGGAGAAAGTGGACATTATCTTCAGGCCCTTTTAGCAGTACCGCATTTACTCAAAAATCAGAAATTTTTTTTTCACATTTTTGACTGGGGTCACCTCTGACAAAAATTGTGAAAATTCAGAGAGTAATGCCAGAACGTTTTGAAGATGATTTTTGTGTGGCATATATATTAGTGCATCTAACGAACTATGAATTGCGTGATTCTAGAAAGTATTACATACCGTATAGGGTACAATAAACCATTATATTTTATGGGCGCAGCCATTTTATGAGCATAACATGGTATTCAGAATTAAGAGTATAGCTAATCCTGATTGGTTGATATGTGCGCCCGTTATTTTTGTTATTAGAGACTTCGTGCATTCTGCATTATACCAAAGGCCAAATAAATTATTTTCCTTAGCCCCTAACGGAACTGGGATGTCTTTTAAACGCTAGGATGAGACACGTTTTTAAGTGCAAAATTGATAGGCAAGGAGATAAGTACAAATTACGCTAAGAAAACCAACACGAACCTATATTTTTGGACCAAAAATATTGTCCTAATAACTTTTCTTTAACTCTAGCAAGGTTTCGTTAAAAAATCAACTTTCTAAAGTCTGTATCTCAAAAAGGCTATCATTGGCGCCTATGGGGAAATTAATTGTTTATTTCAATCTATACAGCGTCGACATTTCTTTATCATAGTGCTCAAAAGTGTCAAAACAGTAATTTTACTTGATATTTGATGTGAAACCGTATTTTTGGTGACAAATGAATTATTGATTAACTAGTTTTAAGCTATAGTCTGTTTCATATTTGTATTGCGTTTTACCTTAGAAACAAGGGTGGGTTCGACTTTTGACTTACTGTGAGAGAATATGTCATTTTCTGAACTTCTGCTGATTTGTTTGAAAAAGCACGTACACGTCTAGAGTTTGGATATACAAATCGATTTTTAAACATGACAATCTCGATCCAAGTGCTGTTATCGAAATTACCAAATTCAGTGAAAATGTACAGAAATGATCCCTTCGAACATTGAAATATTCACTCGAATGGCAGACTATAAAAATTAGAATAGGCATGACATTTTGTAGTTAACGAATAGTTTTCGATGTTTAAACACAAATATTTACACATTTTCATATTTTGAAATGCTATAGTCTGTTTCAAAATGTACTTTTATACGAAAATGGTTTCATTTAAAACTTTTGTTCAAAATTCACCGTAGTAGTTACATATTGGATCGGTTTTGGTATCAATATAATCAGTACTTGATGACATATAAAGAATCATTGGAGAAAGTGGACATTATCTTCAGGCCCTTTTAGCAGTACCGCATTTACTCAAAAATCAGAAATTTTTTTTCACATTTTTGACTGGGGTCACCTCTGACAAAAATTGTGAAAATTCAGAGAGTAATGCCAGAACGTTTTGAAGATGATTTTGTGTGGCATATATATTAGTGCATCTAACGAACTATGAATTGCGTGATTCTAGAAAGTATTACATACCGTATAGGGTACAATAAACCATTATATTTTATGGGCGCAGCCATTTTATGAGCATAACATGGTATTCAGAATTAAGAGTATAGCTAATCCTGATTGGTTGATATGTGCGCCCGTTATTTTTGTTATTAGAGACTTCGTGCATTCTGCATTATACCAAAGGCCAAATAAATTATTTTCCTTAGCCCTAACGGAACTGGGATGTCTTTTAAACGCTAGGATGAGACACGTTTTTTAAGTGCAAAATTGATAGGCAAGGGAGATAAGTACAAATTACGCTAAGAAAACCAACACGAACCTATATTTTTGGACCAAAAATATTGTCCTAATAACTTTTCTTTAACTCTAGCAAGGTTTCGTTAAAAAATCAACTTTCTAAAGTCTGTATCTCAAAAAGGCTATCATTGGCGCCTATGGGAAATTAATTGTTTATTTCAATCTATACAGCGTCGACATTTCTTTATCATAGTGCTCAAAAGTGTCAAAAACAGTAATTTTACTTGATATTTGATGTGAAACCGTATTTTTGGTGACAAATGAATTATTGATTAACTAGTTTTTAAGCTATAGTCTGTTTCATATTTGTATTGCGTTTTACCTTAGAAACAAGGGTGGGTTCGACTTTTGACTTACTGTGGAGAGAATATGTCATTTTCTGAACTTCTGCTGATTTGTTTGAAAAAGCACGTACACGTCTAGAGTTTGGATATACAAATCGATTTTTAAACATGACAATCTCGATCCAAGTGCTGTTATCGAAATTACCAAATTCAGTGAAAATGTACAGAAATGATCCCTTCGAACATTGAAATATTCACTCGAATGGCAGACTATAAAATTAGAATAGGCATGACATTTTGTAGTTAACGAATAGTTTTCGATGTTTAAACACAAATATTTACACATTTTTCATATTTTGAAATGCTATAGTCTGTTTCAAAATGTACTTTTATACGAAAATGGTTTCATTTAAAACTTTTGTTCAAAATTCACCGTAGTAGTTACATATTGGATCGGTTTTGGTATCAATATAATCAGTACTTGATGACATATAAAGAATCATTGGAGAAAGTGGACATTATCTTCAGGCCCTTTTAGCAGTACCGCATTTACTCAAAAATCAGAAATTTTTTTTCACATTTTTGACTGGGGTCACCTCTGACAAAAATTGTGAAAATTCAGAGAGTAATGCCAGAACGTTTTGAAGATGATTTTGTGTGGCATATATATTAGTGCATCTAACGAACTATGAATTGCGTGATTCTAGAAAGTATTAAATACCGTATAGGGTACAATAAACCATTATATTTTATGGGCGCAGCCATTTTATGAGCATAACATGGTATTCAGAATTAAGAGTATAGCTAATCCTGATTGGTTGATATGTGCGCCCGTTATTTTTGTTATTAGAGACTTCGTGCATTCTGCATTATACCAAAGGCCAAATAAATTATTTTCCTTAGCCCCTAACGGAACTGGGATGTCTTTTAAACGCTAGGATGAGACACGTTTTTAAGTGCAAAATTGATAGGCAAGGGAGATAAGTACAAATTACGCTAAGAAAACCAACACGAACCTATATTTTTGGACCAAAAAATACTGTCCTAATAACTTTTCTTTAATTCTAGCAAGGTTTCGTTTAAAAAAATCAGCTTTCTAAAGTCTGTATCTCGAAAAAGGCTATCATTGACGCCTATGGGGAAATTAATTGTATATTTCAATCTATACAGCGTCGACATTTCTTTATTATAGTGCTCAAAAAGTGTCAAAAACAGTAGTTTTACTTGATATTTGATGTGAAACCGTATTTTTTGTTGACAAATGAATTATTGATTAACTAGTTTTTAAGCTATAGTCTGTTTCATATTTGTATTGCGTTTTACCTTAGAAACAAGGGTGGGTTCGACTTTTGACTTACTGTGGAGAGAATATGTCATTTTCTGAACTTCTGCTGATTTGTTTGAAAAAAGCACGTACACGTCTAGAGTTTTGATATACAAATCGATTTTTAAACATGACAATCTCGATCCAAGTGCTGTTATCGAAATTACCAAATTCAGTGAAAATGTACAGAAATGATCCCCTTCGAACATTGAAATATTCACTGAATGGCAGACTATAAGAATTAGAATAGGCATGACATTTTGTAGTTAACGAATAGTTTTCGATGTTTAAACACAAATATTTACACATTTTTCATATTTTGAAATGCTATAGTCTGTTTCAAAATGTACTTTTATACGAAAATGGTTTCATTTAAAACTTTTGTTCAAAATTCACCGTAGTAGTTACATATTGGATCGGTTTTGGTATCAATATAATCAGTACTTGATGACATATAAAGAATCATTGGAGAAAGTGGACATTATCTTCAGGCCCTTTTAAGCAGTACCGCATTTACTCAAAAAATCAGAATTTTTTTTTTCACATTTTTTGACTGGGGTCACCTCTGAAAAAAATTGTGAAAATTCAGAGAGTAATGCCAGAACGTTTTGAAGATGATTTTGTGTGGCATATATATTAGTGCATCTAACGAACTATGAATTGCGTGATTCTAGAAAGTATTAAATACCGTATAGGGTACAATAAACCATTATATTTTATGGGCGCAGCCATTTTATGAGCATAACATGGTATTCAGAATTAAGAGTATAGCTAATCCTGATTGGTTGATATGTGCGCCCGTTATTTTTGTTATTAGAGACTTCGTGCATTCTGCATTATACCAAAGGCCAAATAAATTATTTTCCTTAGCCCCTAACGGAACTGGGATGTCTTTTAAACGCTAGGATGAGACACGTTTTTAAGTGCAAAATTGATAGGCAAGGGAGATAAGTACAAATTACGCTAAGAAAACCAACACGAACCTATATTTTTGGACCAAAAATATTGTCCTAATAACTTTTCTTTAACTCTAGCAAGGTTTCGTTAAAAAATCAACTTTCTAAAGTCTGTATCTCAAAAAGGCTATCATTGGCGCCTATGGGGAAATTAATTGTTTATTTCAATCTATACAGCGTCGACATTTCTTTATCATAGTGCTCAAAAGTGTCAAAACAGTAATTTTACTTGATATTTGATGTGAAACCGTATTTTTGGTGACAAATGAATTATTGATTAACTAGTTTTAAGCTATAGTCTGTTTCATATTTGTATTGCGTTTTACCTTAGAAACAAGGGTGGGTTCGACTTTTGACTTACTGTGGAGAGAATATGTCATTTTCTGAACTTCTGCTGATTTGTTTGAAAAAGCACGTACACGTCTAGAGTTTGGATATACAAATCGATTTTTAAACATGACAATCTCGATCCAAGTGCTGTTATCGAAATTACCAAATTCAGTGAAAATGTACAGAAATGATCCCTTCGAACATTGAAATATTCACTCGAATGGCAGACTATAAGAATTAGAATAGGCATGACATTTTGTAGTTAACGAATAGTTTTCGATGTTTAAACACAAATATTTACACATTTTCATATTTTGAAATGCTATAGTCTGTTTCAAAATGTACTTTTATACGAAAATGGTTTCATTTAAAACTTTTGTTCAAAATTCACCGTAGTAGTTACATATTGGATCGGTTTTGGTATCAATATAATCAGTACTTGATGACATATAAAGAATCATTGGAGAAAGTGGACATTATCTTCAGGCCCTTTTAGCAGTACCGCATTTACTCAAAAATCAGAAATTTTTTTTCACATTTTTGACTGGGGTCACCTCTGACAAAAATTGTGAAAATTCAGAGAGTAATGCCAGAACGTTTTGAAGATGATTTTGTGTGGCATATATATTAGTGCATCTAACGAACTATGAATTGCGTGATTCTAGAAAGTATTAAATACCGTATAGGGTACAATAAACCATTATATTTTATGGGCGCAGCCATTTTATGAGCATAACATGGTATTCAGAATTAAGAGTATAGCTAATCCTGATTGGTTGATATGTGCGCCCGTTATTTTTGTTATTAGAGACTTCGTGCATTCTGCATTATACCAAAGGCCAAATAAATTATTTTCCTTAGCCCTAACGGAACTGGGATGTCTTTTAAACGCTAGGATGAGACACGTTTTTTAAGTGCAAAATTGATAGGCAAGGAGATAAGTACAAATTACGCTAAGAAAACCAACACGAACCTATATTTTTGGACCAAAAATATTGTCCTAATAACTTTTCTTTAACTCTAGCAAGGTTTCGTTAAAAAATCAACTTTCTAAAGTCTGTATCTCAAAAAGGCTATCATTGGCGCCTATGGGAAATTAATTGTTTATTTCAATCTATACAGCGTCGACATTTCTTTATCATAGTGCTCAAAAGTGTCAAAACAGTAATTTTACTTGATATTTGATGTGAAACCGTATTTTTGGTGACAAATGAATTATTGATTAACTAGTTTTAAGCTATAGTCTGTTTCATATTTGTATTGCGTTTTACCTTAGAAACAAGGGTGGGTTCGACTTTTGACTTACTGTGGAGAGAATATGTCATTTTCTGAACTTCTGCTGATTTGTTTGAAAAAGCACGTACACGTCTAGAGTTTGGATATACAAATCGATTTTTAAACATGACAATCTCGATCCAAGTGCTGTTATCGAAATTACCAAATTCAGTGAAAATGTACAGAAATGATCCCTTCGAACATTGAAATATTCACTGAATGGCAGACTATAAGAATTAGAATAGGCATGACATTTTGTAGTTAACGAATAGTTTTCGATGTTTAAACACAAATATTTACACATTTTTCATATTTTGAAATGCTATAGTCTGTTTCAAAATGTACTTTTATACGAAAATGGTTTCATTTAAAACTTTTGTTCAAAATTCACCGTAGTAGTTACATATTGGATCGGTTTTGGTATCAATATAATCAGTACTTGATGACATATAAAGAATCATTGGAGAAAGTGGACATTATCTTCAGGCCCTTTTAGCAGTACCGCATTTACTCAAAAATCAGAAATTTTTTTTCACATTTTTGACTGGGGTCACCTCTGACAAAAATTGTGAAAATTCAGAGAGTAATGCCAGAACGTTTTGAAGATGATTTTGTGTGGCATATATATTAGTGCATCTAACGAACTATGAATTGCGTGATTCTAGAAAGTATTAAATACCGTATAGGGTACAATAAACCATTATATTTTATGGGCGCAGCCATTTATGAGCATAACATGGTATTCAGAATTAAGAGTATAGCTAATCCTGATTGGTTGATATGTGCGCCCGTTATTTTTGTTATTAGAGACTTCGTGCATTCTGCATTATACCAAAGGCCAAATAAATTATTTTCCTTAGCCCCTAACGGAACTGGGATGTCTTTTAAACGCTAGGATGAGACACGTTTTTAAGTGCAAAATTGATAGGCAAGGGAGATAAGTACAAATTACGCTAAGAAAACCAACACGAACCTATATTTTTGGACCAAAAATATTGTCCTAATAACTTTTCTTTAACTCTAGCAAGGTTTCGTTAAAAAATCAACTTTCTAAAGTCTGTATCTCAAAAAGGCTATCATTGGCGCCTATGGGGAAATTAATTGTTTATTTCAATCTATACAGCGTCGACATTTCTTTATCATAGTGCTCAAAAGTGTCAAAACAGTAATTTTACTTGATATTTGATGTGAAACCGTATTTTTTGGTGACAAATGAATTATTGATTAACTAGTTTTTAAGCTATAGTCTGTTTCATATTTGTATTGCGTTTTACCTTAGAAACAAGGGTGGGTTCGACTTTTGACTTACTGTGGAGAGAATATGTCATTTTCTGAACTTCTGCTGATTTGTTTGAAAAAAGCACATCCACGTCTAGAGTTTGGATATGCAAATCGATTTTTAAACATGACAATCTCGATCCAAGTGCTGTTATCGAAATTACCAAATTCAGTGAAAATGTACAGAAATGATCCCCTTCGAACATTGAAATGTTCACTCGAATGGCAGACTATAAGAATTAGAATAGGCATGCCATTTTGTAGTTAACGAATAGTTTTCGATGTTTAAACACAAATATTTACACATTTTTCATATTTTGAAATGCTATAGTCTGTTTCAAAAATGTACTTTTATACGAAAATGGTTTCATTTAAAACTGTTGTTCAAAATTCACCGTAGTAGTTACATATTGGCTCGGTTTTGGTATCAATATAATCAGTACTTGATGACATATAAAGAATCATTGGAGAAAGTGGACATTATCTTCAGGCCCTTTTTAGCAGTACCGCATTTACTCAAAAATCAGAAATTTTTTTTCACATTTTTGACTGGGGTCACCTCTGACAAAAATTGTGAAAATTCAGAGAGTAATGCCAGAACGTTTTGAAGATGATTTTGTGTGGCATATATATTAGTGCATCTAACGAACTATGAATTGCGTGATTCTAGAAAGTATTAAATACCGTATAGGGTACAATAAACCATTATATTTTATGGGCGCAGCCATTTTATGAGCATAACATGGTATTCAGAATTAAGAGTATAGCTAATCCTGATTGGTTGATATGTGCGCCCGTTATTTTTGTTATTAGAGACTTCGTGCATTCTGCATTATACCAAAGGCCAAATAAATTATTTTCCTTAGCCCCTAACGGAACTGGGATGTCTTTTAAACGCTAGGATGAGACACGTTTTTAAGTGCAAAATTGATAGGCAAGGGAGATAAGTACAAATTACGCTAAGAAAACCAACACGAACCTATATTTTTGGACCAAAAATATTGTCCTAATAACTTTTCTTTAACTCTAGCAAGGTTTCGTTAAAAATCAACTTTCTAAAGTCTGTATCTCAAAAAGGCTATCATTGGCGCCTATGGGGAAATTAATTGTTTATTTCAATCTATACAGCGTCGACATTTCTTTATCATAGTGCTCAAAAGTGTCAAAACAGTAATTTTACTTGATATTTGATGTGAAACCGTATTTTTGGTGACAAATGAATTATTGATTAACTAGTTTTTAAGCTATAGTCTGTTTCATATTTGTATTGCGTTTTACCTTAGAAACAAGGGTGGGTTCGACTTTTGACTTACTGTGGAGAGAATATGTCATTTTCTGAACTTCTGCTGATTTGTTTGAAAAAAGCACGTACACGTCTAGAGTTTGGATATACAAATCGATTTTTAAACATGACAATCTCGATCCAAGTGCTGTTATCGAAATTACCAAATTCAGTGAAAATGTACAGAAATGATCCCCTTCGAACATTGAAATGTTCACTCGAATGGCAGACTATAAGAATTAGAATAGGCATGACATTTTGTAGTTAACGAATAGTTTTCGATGTTTAAACACAAATATTTACACATTTTCATATTTTGAAATGCTATAGTCTGTTTCAAAATGTACTTTTATACGAAAATGGTTTCATTTAAAACTTTTGTTCAAAATTCACCGTAGTAGTTACATATTGGATCGGTTTTGGTATCAATATAATCAGTACTTGATGACATATAAAGAATCATTGGAGAAAGTGGACATTATCTTCAGGCCCTTTTAGCAGTACCGCATTTACTCAAAAATCAGAATTTTTTTTCACATTTTTGACTGGGGTCACCTCTGACAAAAATTGTGAAAATTCAGAGAGTAATGCCAGAACGTTTTGAAGATGATTTTGTGTGGCATATATATTAGTGCATCTAACGAACTATGAATTGCGTGATTCTAGAAAGTATTAAATACCGTATAGGGTACAATAAACCATTATATTTTATGGGCGCAGCCATTTTATGAGCATAACATGGTATTCAGAATTAAGAGTATAGCTAATCCTGATTGGTTGATATGTGCGCCCGTTATTTTTGTTATTAGAGACTTCGTGCATTCTGCATTATACCAAAGGCCAAATAAATTATTTTCCTTAGCCCTAACGGAACTGGGATGTCTTTTAAACGCTAGGATGAGACACGTTTTTAAGTGCAAAATTGATAGGCAAGGGAGATAAGTACAAATTACGCTAAGAAAACCAACACGAACCTATATTTTTGGACCAAAAATATTGTCCTAATAACTTTTCTTTAACTCTAGCAAGGTTTCGTTAAAAAATCAACTTTCTAAAGTCTGTATCTCAAAAAGGCTATCATTGGCGCCTATGGGGAAATTAATTGTTTATTTCAATCTATACAGCGTCGACATTTCTTTATCATAGTGCTCAAAAGTGTCAAAACAGTAATTTTACTTGATATTTGATGTGAAACCGTATTTTTGGTGACAAATGAATTATTGATTAACTAGTTTTAAGCTATAGTCTGTTTCATATTTGTATTGCGTTTTACCTTAGAAACAAGGGTGGGTTCGACTTTTGACTTACTGTGGAGAGAATATGTCATTTTCTGAACTTCTGCTGATTTGTTTGAAAAAGCACGTACACGTCTAGAGTTTGGATATACAAATCGATTTTTAAACATGACAATCTCGATCCAAGTGCTGTTATCGAAATTACCAAATTCAGTGAAAATGTACAGAAATGATCCCTTCGAACATTGAAATATTCACTGAATGGCAGACTATAAGAATTAGAATAGGCATGACATTTTGTAGTTAACGAATAGTTTTCGATGTTTAAACACAAATATTTACACATTTTTCATATTTTGAAATGCTATAGTCTGTTTCAAAATGTACTTTTATACGAAAATGGTTTCATTTAAAACTTTTGTTCAAAATTCACCGTAGTAGTTACATATTGGATCGGTTTTGGTATCAATATAATCAGTACTTGATGACATATAAAGAATCATTGGAGAAAGTGGACATTATCTTCAGGCCCTTTTAGCAGTACCGCATTTACTCAAAAATCAGAAATTTTTTTCACATTTTTGACTGGGGTCACCTCTGACAAAAAATTGTGAAAATTCAGAGAGTAATGCCAGAACGTTTTGAAGATGATTTTGTGTGGCATATATATTAGTGCATCTAACGAACTATGAATTGCGTGATTCTAGAAAGTATTAAATACCGTATAGGGTACAATAAACCATTATATTTTATGGGCGCAGCCATTTTATGAGCATAACATGGTATTCAGAATTAAGAGTATAGCTAATCCTGATTGGTTGATATGTGCGCCCGTTATTTTTGTTATTAGAGACTTCGTGCATTCTGCATTATACCAAAGGCCAAATAAATTATTTTCCTTAGCCCCTAACGGAACTGGGATGTCTTTTAAACGCTAGGATGAGACACGTTTTTAAGTGCAAAATTGATAGGCAAGGGAGATAAGTACAAATTACGCTAAGAAAACCAACACGAACCTATATTTTTGGACCAAAAATATTGTCCTAATAACTTTTCTTTAACTCTAGCAAGGTTTCGTTAAAAAATCAACTTTCTAAAGTCTGTATCTCAAAAAGGCTATCATTGGCGCCTATGGGAAATTAATTGTTTATTTCAATCTATACAGCGTCGACATTTCTTTATCATAGTGCTCAAAAGTGTCAAAACAGTAATTTTACTTGATATTTGATGTGAAACCGTATTTTTGGTGACAAATGAATTATTGATTAACTAGTTTTTAAGCTATAGTCTGTTTCATATTTGTATTGCGTTTTACCTTAGAAACAAGGGTGGGTTCGACTTTTGACTTACTGTGGAGAGAATATGTCATTTTCTGAACTTCTGCTGATTTGTTTGAAAAAGCACGTACACGTCTAGAGTTTGGATATACAAATCGATTTTTAAACATGACAATCTCGATCCAAGTGCTGTTATCGAAATTACCAAATTCAGTGAAAATGTACAGAAATGATCCCTTCGAACATTGAAATATTCACTCGAATGGCAGACTATAAAA
Source organism: Mytilus coruscus (assembly GCA_017311375.1). Lineage (NCBI taxonomy): Eukaryota > Metazoa > Mollusca > Bivalvia > Mytilida > Mytilidae > Mytilus > Mytilus coruscus. The sequence goes on from JAASAO010002750.1 coordinate 64,393, forward strand.
ATTAGAATAGGCATGACATTTTGTAGTTAACGAATAGTTTTCGATGTTTAAACACAAATATTTACACATTTTCATATTTTGAAATGCTATAGTCTGTTTCAAAATGTACTTTTATACGAAAATGGTTTCATTTAAAACTTTTGTTCAAAATTCACCGTAGTAGTTACATATTGGATCGGTTTTGGTATCAATATAATCAGTACTTGATGACATATAAAGAATCATTGGAGAAAGTGGACATTATCTTCAGGCCCTTTTAGCAGTACCGCATTTACTCAAAAATCAGAAATTTTTTTTCACATTTTTGACTGGGGTCACCTCTGACAAAAATTGTGAAAATTCAGAGAGTAATGCCAGAACGTTTTGAAGATGATTTTGTGTGGCATATATATTAGTGCATCTAACGAACTATGAATTGCGTGATTCTAGAAAGTATTAAATACCGTATAGGGTACAATAAACCATTATATTTTATGGGCGCAGCCATTTTATGAGCATAACATGGTATTCAGAATTAAGAGTATAGCTAATCCTGATTGGTTGATATGTGCGCCCGTTATTTTTGTTATTAGAGACTTCGTGCATTCTGCATTATACCAAAGGCCAAATAAATTATTTTCCTTAGCCCTAACGGAACTGGGATGTCTTTTAAACGCTAGGATGAGACACGTTTTTAAGTGCAAAATTGATAGGCAAGGGAGATAAGTACAAATTACGCTAAGAAAACCAACACGAACCTATATTTTTGGACCAAAAATATTGTCCTAATAACTTTTCTTTAACTCTAGCAAGGTTTCGTTAAAAATCAACTTTCTAAAGTCTGTATCTCAAAAAGGCTATCATTGGCGCCTATGGGGAAATTAATTGTTTATTTCAATCTATACAGCGTCGACATTTCTTTATCATAGTGCTCAAAAGTGTCAAAACAGTAATTTTACTTGATATTTGATGTGAAACCGTATTTTTGGTGACAAATGAATTATTGATTAACTAGTTTTAAGCTATAGTCTGTTTCATATTTGTATTGCGTTTTACCTTAGAAACAAGGGTGGGTTCGACTTTTGACTTACTGTGGAGAGAATATGTCATTTTCTGAACTTCTGCTGATTTGTTTGAAAAAGCACGTACACGTCTAGAGTTTGGATATACAAATCGATTTTTAAACATGACAATCTCGATCCAAGTGCTGTTATCGAAATTACCAAATTCAGTGAAAATGTACAGAAATGATCCCTTCGAACATTGAAATATTCACTGAATGGCAGACTATAAAATTAGAATAGGCATGACATTTTGTAGTTAACGAATAGTTTTCGATGTTTAAACACAAATATTTACACATTTTCATATTTTGAAATGCTATAGTCTGTTTCAAAATGTACTTTTATACGAAAATGGTTTCATTTAAAACTTTTGTTCAAAATTCACCGTAGTAGTTACATATTGGATCGGTTTTGGTATCAATATAATCAGTACTTGATGACATATAAAGAATCATTGGAGAAAGTGGACATTATCTTCAGGCCCTTTTAGCAGTACCGCATTTACTCAAAAATCAGAATTTTTTTTCACATTTTTGACTGGGGTCACCTCTGACAAAAATTGTGAAAATTCAGAGAGTAATGCCAGAACGTTTTGAAGATGATTTTGTGTGGCATATATATTAGTGCATCTAACGAACTATGAATTGCGTGATTCTAGAAAGTATTAAATACCGTATAGGGTACAATAAACCATTATATTTTATGGGCGCAGCCATTTATGAGCATAACATGGTATTCAGAATTAAGAGTATAGCTAATCCTGATTGGTTGATATGTGCGCCCGTTATTTTTGTTATTAGAGACTTCGTGCATTCTGCATTATACCAAAGGCCAAATAAATTATTTTCCTTAGCCCCTAACGGAACTGGGATGTCTTTTAAACGCTAGGATGAGACACGTTTTTTAAGTGCAAAATTGATAGGCAAGGAGATAAGTACAAATTACGCTAAGAAAACCAACACGAACCTATATTTTTGGACCAAAAATATTGTCCTAATAACTTTTCTTTAACTCTAGCAAGGTTTCGTTAAAAAATCAACTTTCTAAAGTCTGTATCTCAAAAAGGCTATCATTGGCGCCTATGGGAAATTAATTGTTTATTTCAATCTATACAGCGTCGACATTTCTTTATCATAGTGCTCAAAAAGTGTCAAAAACAGTAATTTTACTTGATATTTGATGTGAAACCGTATTTTTGGTGACAAATGAATTATTGATTAACTAGTTTTTAAGCTATAGTCTGTTTCATATTTGTATTGCGTTTTACCTTAGAAACAAGGGTGGGTTCGACTTTTGACTTACTGTGGAGAGAATATGTCATTTTCTGAACTTCTGCTGATTTGTTTGAAAAAAGCACGTACACGTCTAGAGTTTGGATATACAAATCGATTTTTAAACATGACAATCTCGATCCAAGTGCTGTTATCGAAATTACCAAATTCAGTGAAAATGTACAGAAATGATCCCCTTCGAACATTGAAATGTTCACTCGAATGGCAGACTATAAAATTAGAATAGGCATGACATTTTGTAGTTAACGAATAGTTTTCGATGTTTAAACACAAATATTTACACATTTTTCATATTTTGAAATGCTATAGTCTGTTTCAAAATGTACTTTTATACGAAAATGGTTTCATTTAAAACTTTTGTTCAAAATTCACCGTAGTAGTTACATATTGGATCGGTTTTGGTATCAATATAATCAGTACTTGATGACATATAAAGAATCATTGGAGAAAGTGGACATTATCTTCAGGCCCTTTTTAGCAGTACCGCATTTACTCAAAAAATCAGAAATTTTTTTCACATTTTTGACTGGGGTCACCTCTGACAAAAATTGTGAAAATTCAGAGAGTAATGCCAGAACGTTTTGAAGATGATTTTTGTGTGGCATATATATTAGTGCATCTAACGAACTATGAATTGCGTGATTCTAGAAAGTATTAAATACCGTATAGGGTACAATAAACCATTATATTTTATGGGCGCAGCCATTTTATGAGCATAACATGGTATTCAGAATTAAGAGTATAGCTAATCCTGATTGGTTGATATGTGCGCCCGTTATTTTTGTTATTAGAGACTTCGTGCATTCTGCATTATACCAAAGGCCAAATAAATTATTTTCCTTAGCCCCTAACGGAACTGGGATGTCTTTTAAACGCTAGGATGAGACACGTTTTTTAAGTGCAAAATTGATAGGCAAGGGAGATAAGTACAAATTACGCTAAGAAAACCAACGCGAACCTATATTTTTGGACCAAAAATATTGTCCTAATAACTTTTCTTTAACTCTAGCAAGGTTTCGTTAAAAATCAACTTTCTAAAGTCTGTATCTCAAAAAGGCTATCATTGGCGCCTATGGGAAATTAATTGTTTATTTCAATCTATACAGCGTCGACATTTCTTTATCATAGTGCTCAAAAGTGTCAAAAACAGTAATTTTACTTGATATTTGATGTGAAACCGTATTTTTGGTGACAAATGAATTATTGATTAACTAGTTTTAAGCTATAGTCTGTTTCATATTTGTATTGCGTTTTACCTTAGAAACAAGGGTGGGTTCGACTTTTGACTTACTGTGGAGAGAATATGTCATTTTCTGAACTTCTGCTGATTTGTTTGAAAAAGCACGTACACGTCTAGAGTTTGGATATACAAATCGATTTTTAAACATGACAATCTCGATCCAAGTGCTGTTATCGAAATTACCAAATTCAGTGAAAATGTACAGAAATGATCCCTTCGAACATTGAAATATTCACTCGAATGGCAGACTATAAGAATTAGAATAGGCATGACATTTTGTAGTTAACGAATAGTTTTCGATGTTTAAACACAAATATTTACACATTTTCATATTTTGAAATGCTATAGTCTGTTTCAAAATGTACTTTTATACGAAAATGGTTTCATTTAAAACTTTTGTTCAAAATTCACCGTAGTAGTTACATATTGGATCGGTTTTGGTATCAATATAATCAGTACTTGATGACATATAAAGAATCATTGGAGAAAGTGGACATTATCTTCAGGCCCTTTTAGCAGTACCGCATTTACTCAAAAATCAGAAATTTTTTTTCACATTTTTGACTGGGGTCACCTCTGACAAAAATTGTGAAAATTCAGAGAGTAATGCCAGAACGTTTTGAAGATGATTTTTGTGTGGCATATATATTAGTGCATCTAACGAACTATGAATTGCGTGATTCTAGAAAGTATTAAATACCGTATAGGGTACAATAAACCATTATATTTTATGGGCGCAGCCATTTTATGAGCATAACATGGTATTCAGAATTAAGAGTATAGCTAATCCTGATTGGTTGATATGTGCGCCCGTTATTTTTGTTATTAGAGACTTCGTGCATTCTGCATTATACCAAAGGCCAAATAAATTATTTTCCTTAGCCCCTAACGGAACTGGGATGTCTTTTAAACGCTAGGATGAGACACGTTTTTTAAGTGCAAAATTGATAGGCAAGGGAGATAAGTACAAATTACGCTAAGAAAACCAACACGAACCTATATTTTTGGACCAAAAATATTGTCCTAATAACTTTTCTTTAACTCTAGCAAGGTTTCGTTAAAAAATCAACTTTCTAAAGTCTGTATCTCAAAAAGGCTATCATTGGCGCCTATGGGGAAATTAATTGTTTATTTCAATCTATACAGCGTCGACATTTCTTTATCATAGTGCTCAAAAGTGTCAAAAACAGTAATTTTACTTGATATTTGATGTGAAACCGTATTTTTGGTGACAAATGAATTATTGATTAACTAGTTTTTAAGCTATAGTCTGTTTCATATTTGTATTGCGTTTTACCTTAGAAACAAGGGTGGGTTCGACTTTTGACTTACTGTGGAGAGAATATGTCATTTTCTGAACTTCTGCTGATTTGTTTGAAAAAGCACGTACACGTCTAGAGTTTGGATATACAAATCGATTTTTAAACATGACAATCTCGATCCAAGTGCTGTTATCGAAATTACCAAATTCAGTGAAAATGTACAGAAATGATCCCTTCGAACATTGAAATATTCACTCGAATGGCAGACTATAAAATTAGAATAGGCATGACATTTTGTAGTTAACGAATAGTTTTCGATGTTTAAACACAAATATTTACACATTTTTCATATTTTGAAATGCTATAGTCTGTTTCAAAATGTACTTTTATACGAAAATGGTTTCATTTAAAACTTTTGTTCAAAATTCACCGTAGTAGTTACATATTGGATCGGTTTTGGTATCAATATAATCAGTACTTGATGACATATAAAGAATCATTGGAGAAAGTGGACATTATCTTCAGGCCCTTTTAGCAGTACCGCATTTACTCAAAAATCAGAATTTTTTTTTCACATTTTTGACTGGGGTCACCTCTGACAAAAATTGTGAAAATTCAGAGAGTAATGCCAGAACGTTTTGAAGATGATTTTGTGTGGCATATATATTAGTGCATCTAACGAACTATGAATTGCGTGATTCTAGAAAGTATTAAATACCGTATAGGGTACAATAAACCATTATATTTTATGGGCGCAGCCATTTTATGAGCATAACATGGTATTCAGAATTAAGAGTATAGCTAATCCTGATTGGTTGATATGTGCGCCCGTTATTTTTGTTATTAGAGACTTCGTGCATTCTGCATTATACCAAAGGCCAAATAAATTATTTTCCTTAGCCCTAACGGAACTGGGATGTCTTTTAAACGCTAGGATGAGACACGTTTTTTAAGTGCAAAATTGATAGGCAAGGGAGATAAGTACAAATTACGCTAAGAAAACCAACACGAACCTATATTTTTGGACCAAAAATATTGTCCTAATAACTTTTCTTTAACTCTAGCAAGGTTTCGTTAAAAATCAACTTTCTAAAGTCTGTATCTCAAAAAGGCTATCATTGGCGCCTATGGGGAAATTAATTGTTTATTTCAATCTATACAGCGTCGACATTTCTTTATCATAGTGCTCAAAAGTGTCAAAACAGTAATTTTACTTGATATTTGATGTGAAACCGTATTTTTGGTGACAAATGAATTATTGATTAACTAGTTTTAAGCTATAGTCTGTTTCATATTTGTATTGCGTTTTACCTTAGAAACAAGGGTGGGTTCGACTTTTGACTTACTGTGGAGAGAATATGTCATTTTCTGAACTTCTGCTGATTTGTTTGAAAAAGCACGTACACGTCTAGAGTTTGGATATACAAATCGATTTTTAAACATGACAATCTCGATCCAAGTGCTGTTATCGAAATTACCAAATTCAGTGAAAATGTACAGAAATGATCCCCTTCGAACATTGAAATATTCACTCGAATGGCAGACTATAAGAATTAGAATAGGCATGACATTTTGTAGTTAACGAATAGTTTTCGATGTTTAAACACAAATATTTACACATTTTCATATTTTGAAATGCTATAGTCTGTTTCAAAATGTACTTTTATACGAAAATGGTTTCATTTAAAACTTTTGTTCAAAATTCACCGTAGTAGTTACATATTGGATCGGTTTTGGTATCAATATAATCAGTACTTGATGACATATAAAGAATCATTGGAGAAAGTGGACATTATCTTCAGGCCCTTTTAGCAGTACCGCATTTACTCAAAAATCAGAAATTTTTTTTCACATTTTTGACTGGGGTCACCTCTGACAAAAATTGTGAAAATTCAGAGAGTAATGCCAGAACGTTTTGAAGATGATTTTGTGTGGCATATATATTAGTGCATCTAACGAACTATGAATTGCGTGATTCTAGAAAGTATTAAATACCGTATAGGGTACAATAAACCATTATATTTTATGGGCGCAGCCATTTATGAGCATAACATGGTATTCAGAATTAAGAGTATAGCTAATCCTGATTGGTTGATATGTGCGCCCGTTATTTTTGTTATTAGAGACTTCGTGCATTCTGCATTATACCAAAGGCCAAATAAATTATTTTCCTTAGCCCCTAACGGAACTGGGATGTCTTTTAAACGCTAGGATGAGACACGTTTTTAAGTGCAAAATTGATAGGCAAGGGAGATAAGTACAAATTACGCTAAGAAAACCAACGCGAACCTATATTTTTGGACCAAAAATATTGTCCTAATAACTTTTCTTTAACTCTAGCAAGGTTTCGTTAAAAAATCAACTTTCTAAAGTCTGTATCTCAAAAAGGCTATCATTGGCGCCTATGGGGAAATTAATTGTTTATTTCAATCTATACAGCGTCGACATTTCTTTATCATAGTGCTCAAAAGTGTCAAAAACAGTAATTTTACTTGATATTTGATGTGAAACCGTATTTTTGGTGACAAATGAATTATTGATTAACTAGTTTTAAGCTATAGTCTGTTTCATATTTGTATTGCGTTTTACCTTAGAAACAAGGGTGGGTTCGACTTTTGACTTACTGTGGAGAGAATATGTCATTTTCTGAACTTCTGCTGATTTGTTTGAAAAAGCACGTACACGTCTAGAGTTTGGATATACAAATCGATTTTAAACATGACAATCTCGATCCAAGTGCTGTTATCGAAATTACCAAATTCAGTGAAAATGTACAGAAATGATCCCTTCGAACATTGAAATATTCACTCGAATGGCAGACTATAAGAATTAGAATAGGCATGACATTTTGTAGTTAACGAATAGTTTTCGATGTTTAAACACAAATATTTACACATTTTTCATATTTTGAAATGCTATAGTCTGTTTCAAAATGTACTTTTATACGAAAATGGTTTCATTTAAAACTTTTGTTCAAAATTCACCGTAGTAGTTACATATTGGATCGGTTTTGGTATCAATATAATCAGTACTTGATGACATATAAAGAATCATTGGAGAAAGTGGACATTATCTTCAGGCCCTTTTAGCAGTACCGCATTTACTCAAAAATCAGAAATTTTTTTTCACATTTTTGACTGGGGTCACCTCTGACAAAAAATTGTGAAAATTCAGAGAGTAATGCCAGAACGTTTTGAAGATGATTTTTGTGTGGCATATATATTAGTGCATCTAACGAACTATGAATTGCGTGATTCTAGAAAGTATTAAATACCGTATAGGGTACAATAAACCATTATATTTTATGGGCGCAGCCATTTTATGAGCATAACATGGTATTCAGAATTAAGAGTATAGCTAATCCTGATTGGTTGATATGTGCGCCCGTTATTTTTGTTATTAGAGACTTCGTGCATTCTGCATTATACCAAAGGCCAAATAAATTATTTTCCTTAGCCCTAACGGAACTGGGATGTCTTTTAAACGCTAGGATGAGACACGTTTTTAAGTGCAAAATTGATAGGCAAGGGAGATAAGTACAAATTACGCTAAGAAAACCAACGCGAACCTATATTTTTGGACCAAAAATATTGTCCTAATAACTTTTCTTTAACTCTAGCAAGGTTTCGTTAAAAAATCAACTTTCTAAAGTCTGTATCTCAAAAAGGCTATCATTGGCGCCTATGGGGAAATTAATTGTTTATTTCAATCTATACAGCGTCGACATTTCTTTATCATAGTGCTCAAAAGTGTCAAAAACAGTAATTTTACTTGATATTTGATGTGAAACCGTATTTTTGGTGACAAATGAATTATTGATTAACTAGTTTTTAAGCTATAGTCTGTTTCATATTTGTATTGCGTTTTACCTTAGAAACAAGGGTGGGTTCGACTTTTGACTTACTGTGGAGAGAATATGTCATTTTCTGAACTTCTGCTGATTTGTTTGAAAAAGCACGTACACGTCTAGAGTTTGGATATACAAATCGATTTTAAACATGACAATCTCGATCCAAGTGCTGTTATCGAAATTACCAAATTCAGTGAAAATGTACAGAAATGATCCCTTCGAACATTGAAATATTCACTCGAATGGCAGACTATAAAATTAGAATAGGCATGACATTTTGTAGTTAACGAATAGTTTTCGATGTTTAAACACAAATATTTACACATTTTCATATTTTGAAATGCTATAGTCTGTTTCAAAATGTACTTTTATACGAAAATGGTTTCATTTAAAACTTTTGTTCAAAATTCACCGTAGTAGTTACATATTGGATCGGTTTTGGTATCAATATAATCAGTACTTGATGACATATAAAGAATCATTGGAGAAAGTGGACATTATCTTCAGGCCCTTTTAGCAGTACCGCATTTACTCAAAAATCAGAAATTTTTTTTCACATTTTTGACTGGGGTCACCTCTGACAAAAATTGTGAAAATTCAGAGAGTAATGCCAGAACGTTTTGAAGATGATTTTGTGTGGCATATATATTAGTGCATCTAACGAACTATGAATTGCGTGATTCTAGAAAGTATTAAATACCGTATAGGGTACAATAAACCATTATATTTTATGGGCGCAGCCATTTTATGAGCATAACATGGTATTCAGAATTAAGAGTATAGCTAATCCTGATTGGTTGATATGTGCGCCCGTTATTTTTGTTATTAGAGACTTCGTGCATTCTGCATTATACCAAAGGCCAAATAAATTATTTTCCTTAGCCCTAACGGAACTGGGATGTCTTTTAAACGCTAGGATGAGACACGTTTTTTAAGTGCAAAATTGATAGGCAAGGGAGATAAGTACAAATTACGCTAAGAAAACCAACGCGAACCTATATTTTTGGACCAAAAATATTGTCCTAATAACTTTTCTTTAACTCTAGCAAGGTTTCGTTAAAAATCAACTTTCTAAAGTCTGTATCTCAAAAAGGCTATCATTGGCGCCTATGGGGAAATTAATTGTTTATTTCAATCTATACAGCGTCGACATTTCTTTATCATAGTGCTCAAAAGTGTCAAAACAGTAATTTTACTTGATATTTGATGTGA
>JAASAO010000104.1:0-95423 GCA_017311375.1 Mytilus coruscus
TTTGTATATATTATTCATGAAAAGTTTTGTTACACTCAAACTTTTTTAAGGGAGGTGTTATGATATTGTAACTATTATATTTATTTAGTTGGCTTAATTTGTTTTGTGTGGCCTAAGAATGTTTACATTGTTTTATATACATTGTGTACAAAATAAAATACATTGTGTTACAACTATGCAGTTTAGAAATCACTGGAACAATCATTGATACTAATGGAATGATTAGAACTTTCTATTTCACTTACATAACGTTTCCAGAATGATCATAACAAAAGATGCGTAATTTATATTTCTAGAGTTGTCTAGAAATTTCCGTTTGAGTTTGAATACCAAAGATTTATCTTTTCCTCAGCCGATGAAGGTTGTTTTCGACACAGTAAAGGCCAGTAAGATTGGGTGACCATTCTTCGTGTTCATCTCATATATGTAGTCTTCGCAAATTAAAGTGTGTGTCTAATTTTTCCGGGTTATATTTTGCAATCCGAGTTTTACCTCAGTACAGTATCCTTAAAAACATTACACTTTTAGCATTGAAGCTGGCTCGGTAGTCGCGTACTCATGTTAGCTGGGTAGTCGTGTCTACTTTAACTCCTTTGATATAGCAGGCCCTAAGTTTGAAATCATCAGGATGATTCACAATGCACTCTTGATTTCGCCTGTCCACTATTTCCCTTATGGTTATGTTCCTTTTAATTGAACTCATATGGTTTTTAAAATCTTGTTAGGCTCCTTGATCCGGCACCGTTGCATTCGCAGTCATCTTTTCATAACATTAATCTCTTTGCTAGGTTAGGGTCTGCTCACTTTGGAAGTGATCAAAAAAGAGGCCAAAGATACCAAAGTGATATCTAAACTCACAAGTCGAAAACAAAAAACTGACAATGACACGGCAACAAACAAATTATGACAAAAGACATACCAGTACACAAAACACAACATAGAAAACTAAAGACTGAGCAAAACGAACCCACCTAAACCCGGGGGCGATCTCAGATGCTTTGGAAGGGTAAGCAGCTCTTGCTCCACATGTGACACCCGTCGTGTTTCTTCTATGAAATATGTTCATTAGCTATGCCAATTGATTCGGCATCACGCAGTAGCGGATTGGTAATTGACTTTTATCTAACCCTAAGACAGCACCAAATTAATAAATCATCAACGTTTATAAAGTATTATTTACATTTTGCATACAACGAACTGGGTTATACAAGTTTGAAACACCTAGATTATATGGTTGTGCAAAGTTTTTACAAACTATATGGATACGTACATGGATATGTAGATGGATATAAATACGATATCTTCGAACTGCTTTTGACCCTTTAACAAGCTCTTGAATGGAGTCGTGATTTGATGGCAGTAGATTTACGCAACCACATGTACATACAACTACTATATACCTCACGTCTCCAGGAAAGTGTTTTTATACTGGAATGGAGACTTGAATATACTGAAAATTAGTTTCTGGTGTATATTGCCGCGGAGCTAGACACTACAAATGACAGGTATGAGTCGAATGAAGTCGAATGGAGAGGACTAGAAAGTGTCAGATGAAAAAGAGTGTAAAGAGTAGAATGATGATCAGGAGTGTTAAATAATATCCAATCCAGTCCAATATCCATAACAAAAATTCCACTAGACTTTCACCTTTAGCATTGGTGCTGGTTAGATAGTCGCGTATTCACGTTAGCTTGGTAGTCGTGTCTATTTTAACTCGGTTGATGTAGCAAGCCCTAGATTGGAAATCATCCCCATAATTTACAATGTAATCTTACTTTCGCTTGTCAACTATGTATCTTATGGTTAAAAAATTGATAAAAAATCCAGGGTGTAGTATCCCTTAGAATATTTTGAATACGTCCAAAGTTTGGTCATGACCCCCTACCTAACCACTAGGTGCAAACCGACGTTAGGGACCTTGGGCCTGATTGACCAAAATTTTCAGGTGGGGTATAGCACGGATTTTTTTTTTAAATTGGTCCAAAGTTGGGGTCCGACACCTACCCCAACCTAACTTTCAAAGTTAATAAAAATTTCCTACGGCAATACTTTTTCCCCACTAGGTGCAAATGAACGTTGGGACCCTTAGGCATGCTTGACTGAAAAATCCAGGTGGGGTATAGCACGGATTTTTTTAAATTGGTCCAAAGTTGGGGTCCGACACCCTACCCCAACCTAACTTTCAAAGTTAATAAAAATTTCCTACGGCAATACTTTTTCCCACTAGGTGCAAATGAAAGTTGCGACCCTTAGGCATGCTTGACTGAAAAATCCAGGTGGGGTATAGCACGGATTTTTTAAATTGGTCCAAAGTTGGGGTCCGACACCCTACCCAACCTAACTTTCAAAGTTAATAAAAATTTCCTACGGCAATACTTTTTCCCCACTAGGTGCAAATGAAAGTTGCGACCCTTAGGCATGCTTGACTGAAAAATCCAGGTGGGGTATAGCACGGATTTTTTAAAATTGGTCCAAAGTTGGGGTCCGACACCCTACCCCAACCTAACTTTCAAAGTTAATAAAAATTTCCTACGGCAATACTTTTTCCCCACTAGGTGCAAATGAAAGTTGCGACCCTTAGGCATGCTTGACTGAAAAATCCAGGTGGGGTATAGCACGGATTTTTTAAATTGGTCCAAAGTTGGGGTCCGACACCTACCCCAACCTAACTTTCAAAGTTAATAAAAATTTCCTACGGCAATACTTTTTCCCCACTAGGTGCAAATGAAAGTTGCGACCCTTAGGCATGCTTGACTGAAAAATCCAGGTGGGGTATATCACGGATTTTTTAAATTGGTCCAAAGTTGGGGTCCGACACCTACCCCAACCTAACTTTCAAAGTTAATAAAAATTTCCTACGGCAATACTTTTTCCCCACTAGGTGCAAATGAAAGTTGCGACCCTTAGGCATGCTTGACTGAAAAATCCAGGTGGGGTATAGCACGGATTTTTTAAATTGGTCCAAAGTTGGGGTCCGACACCTACCCCAACCTAACTTTCAAAGTTAATAAAAATTTCCTACGGCAATACTTTTTCCCCACTAGGTGCAAATGAAAGTTGCGACCCTTAGGCATGCTTGACTGAAAAATCCAGGTGGGGTATAGCACGGATTTTTTAAATTGGTCCAAAGTTGGGGTCCGACACCTACCCCAACCTAACTTTCAAAGTTAATAAAAATTTCCTACGGCAATACTTTTTCCCCACTAGGTGCAAATGAAAGTTGCGACCCTTAGGCATGCTTGACTGAAAAATCCAGGTGGGGTATAGCACGGATTTTTTAAATTGGTCCAAAGTTGGGGTCCGACACCCTACCCCAACCTAACTTTCAAAGTTAATAAAAATTTCCTACGGCAATACTTTTTTCCCCACTAGGTGCAAATGAAAGTTGCGACCCTTAGGCATGCTTGACTGAAAAATCCAGGTGGGGTATAGCACGGATTTTTTTTAATTGGTCCAAAGTTGGGGTCCGACACCCTACCCCAACCTAACTTTCAAAGTTAATAAAAATTTCCTACGGCAATACTTTTTCCCACTAGGTGCAAATGAAAGTTGCGACCCTTAGGCATGCTTGACTGAAAAATCCAGGTGGGGTATAGCACGGATTTTTTAAATTGGTCCAAAGTTGGGGTCCGACACCCTACCCCAACCTAACTTTCAAAGTTAATAAAAAATTTCCTACGGCAATACTTTTTTCCCCACTAGGTGCAAATGAAAGTTGCGACCCTTAGGCATGCTTGACTGAAAAATCCAGGTGGGGTATAGCACGGATTTTTTTTAAATTGGTCCAAAGTTGGGGTCCGACACCCTACCCCAACCTAACTTTCAAAGTTAATAAAAAATTTCCTACGGCAATACTTTTTTCCCCACTAGGTGCAAATGAAAGTTGCGACCCTTAGGCATGCTTGACTGAAAAATCCAGGTGGGGTATAGCACGGATTTTAAAAAAAAATTGTAATATAGCTCATTAGTTATGTCCTTGCACACCATACGTTGATTACTAAAAATAAACCCTACGTGTCATCAAAACTAAGCGAAATCCTGTGTCAGAGAAACATAATGATTCGCTAAAATAGATTTGTTTGACATGAAAGTATTAAAGTACGAACGCAACTTTGTATTCTTGTAGCGTAGAAATTTTTTTTACTTTTTAGGAACTATTTTACAGGATGTCGAGAATATGGAAAGCTACTTCACACTATATCGCACAAAAATTTTCTGATTGAAAAGTCGATACCATGTAACAAGAAAATTATGTCAACATTTAAATAATGTCATTTTTTCAGTGTTGACAGTTGAAGTAAAGTCTTAAAGCGTGCAGCACCTGCACGATGTTAAAAGCACATACAATTGTTTTTAAAATATTGAACAGGAAATGAAATTTGAAAATTCCTTGAATAGTGTTTTCGACGGCTAAATTGAATTAAAACAGATATTGTAGTGGAAATATAAAATAAAAACGTTTTAGTAAGTTTGAATCTTATGCAACTTTTGGGTTTATAGACATATCTGAAAACTGGCTGCTAGCGGAGTGGCTGCTAGCGAGTGGCTGCTAGCTTGAGTCTAGCTCGGTTTGTTTCAGGTAAATAATACGAGGGGTATTGGTACTAAAATTATTCCCGAACATGAATACTTCTTTCTCTCAGACAGTTTAGCATTTCAAACGATTATAAATGACCCTTCATTACCCAGTTAAAAGAAATTACGTTTTAAACCCTTTCGTACAGTGGCAAGAATATTTGCCACGTACAAGTCAACGTTTTGCTATACATTTAATATAAAACTACGTTTTTTAAATAAATTGTGTGAAGTCATGTCTTGTTGAATTTCAATCATCTTGGTACCAATAGAAGCAAAATTGTCACAAATATATTTGATAATTTCGTTATATATTTCTGTGAAGAGTTCTCAATTGATGTAAACACAAGTATCTCTTTTTTGTCCTGAAATTTGCTATATATTTCAACCAAATTAATTTGTAAACTATTCCTATACATGTTCACATCAGGAGAAGACAAAAACCACCAAAAATAAAAATAAGGACCAAATACACTAATATACTTCTGACAATTCCGTGTCTTTAAACACACGGAATGTTAAAATCTAACCATAAAATAAAATGCTCTCAAAAAATGTTTTTTTTAACTGTTATTATATGAAATATTTAGCCAAAATTTTTAGGTGGCAAATACTTATGCATGATACTTTATTCTCATACAACTTTTGCAATTGGTTTTCCTTTTGGCTTTGACATGACAAAAAAAAAATGGGTGAACTAATTAGCATCAGTTATGAACACTTTAATTGCACAAATGCAACAGTATTTTCAAAAATGTATTAGTTAACTTTACATTCATCTCCTTTGTCAAACAAGATGGACATTTGTATAGTAAAAATTTAATTAGTCAATATATCATAATCAAAATGTTCTAGTCACTTCGTTTATAAATGAATTCCGTCACCTAGGGAAACAACTTGCTAAATTAATATAAAATCAAAAGAATTTGGCACTGGCGACGTCCAAGTGTGATGACACATTAGCAACGTCATAACGTGAAATATAGCTGGCAGTTAAGAAAAAACTTTATCAAAGGGTCCGATATGGCTGCAAATGAATTCCAGTTGTAAAACCGAATGTTTTAGAATCCAACTATCACATTAACATTTCGGTTAACATCTATTGTTATCATTGGTATATATAAAACTCATCGAGGGGGGAATACTACAGTCTTTTCAAAATCGACTTTGGCTTAGAAAAATATTTATTAGGACTCTCATTTGCAGATCGTAAAAATATTACTAAGCTGCGATGCTGCAACCTAAAAATATCAATTGAAACAGGAAGATGGAATGGAATTCCTAGAGATGAAAGACAGTGTCATCTCTGCTCCTTGTCCATTGGAAATGAGTTTCACTACTAATTTGAGTGCCAGTCTGATATTGTTAAAAATATCAGAAAAATACAGACTGCTTTCATTTTGCTATATCAAAGTTTTTAAGAACTTATCACTGTTTATTAAGAAATTAGTTATAATATTGTAATTAATATGATTATATGTTAACATTGTTTTGTAGTAACCATAAATATGAATATGTATTTTGCCTCTTGTTACACATGTAAATATGTGTCTGAGTGTTTCAAAATAAAGTATATTGTTATTGTTATTGTTATAAATGAGTCCAATATATGAATGAGTCGGATTTTGGGACAAAGGCAATATATGAATGAGTGTATTTTTCAAATGCCAGCGACACCTCTGTACCAAAATATAGATATATATATTTAGACCCCTCTACCAAGAAATTTGTTTTACATGCACACGTATAAAAATTGCGGTTTTTATCCAACGCAATCATAGGTTTGAACGTTGTTTTCAATTTAGACTTGTTTATATTTTTTCGTTTGGGCTTGTATTATATTTTCCTTAGGTATATATGATCCGTTCATCCTATTTCGACTCTTTAAAATTCAAGAGTCTATCCTAAATTGAGGTAAATTATGTGGCCTTTCAAATACCGTTTCGATCCCTAACATCACTGAAGAGACATTAATTGTCGAAATCCGGATGTGGTGTACAAATTTTTGACATTGTACAGCATATGCCAAACTTCGGAATGCTTATTAGTTACAGCCATGGTGTTGTCTTCTTTGACCTATGATTTTATTTTGTAAAAAGAAGAAACGAATCAATAATAAACCAAATCGAATTTAAATTTTTTTTTTTTTACAGTATTTGTATATGCCAATGGTGACCATGGTTACGATTTTTACGAGGGATTGCTTTTACAAGTTCGCCGTGCTAACTGTGACCATAAATATAAAGATGTGGCAGTTGGCAACTTTATGCTTGATACTGGAGAAGATTTTCTAACAACGATGTCTTGTACTAATCTGGATGTAAGTGTTACAATCCTTTTCACGCGAAGATTTGTTCTTGTTTATATGATGAAAAAATCATTATTAATTTGAGTCATTGTGTTTGTAAAGGTTAAACCTCACGTCAAGAATTGTTCTTGATAAAAATAACACTATTAATTCATGTATGTGAAGTTAGCAGCCGGTTCAGTATTCGATATTCGATATTCAATACCCCACCGGCTTCTAGCAGTCGGTTCTATATACAATTGTAGTTGAAAATCACCAATATTAAAATATTGGAAAACATTAAACACAGGTTTAGCTAGCTATAAAACCAGGTTCAATCCACCATTTTCTACATAAGAAAATGCCTGTACCAAGTCAGGAATATAACAGTTGTTATCCATTCGTTTGATGTGTTTGAGCTTTTGATTTTACCATTTGATTAGGGACTTTCCGTTTTGAATTTTCCTCCGAGTTCAGTGTTTTTTTTTATTTTACTTTATACTCATAGTTAAAATGAGTGAAGTGATATGCAAGAAATTTAGTTTTACCGTATCAAGTTATCGTAAATTCAAATATAAACCCTTATGTAAATCGCACATTTGTCTTTACGAAATATAGATTGTTATCAATAAAACGACGTTAAAGATGTGATTTTATATATGACATTTCTAGAAACATAAAAAAAAATTATCATTCTAGTAACATTTAAAAATAAAGATATAAATAATTATGGAAAGCCAAAATAAAAATAAAATATATTGAAAACATACAGGAGACCACTTAAATTACGTTGAGACCCTTTGAACTCTCAATCTTCCTAATATCTTCCAAAAGGAATATCGATAAACTTCTTGTCTTCTATGTTTACGGAGGGCTAAAAGTGCCAGTTTGATATTCAAAATATATAGTGAAAACCTACCGGAGACCGCATAAATGACTGTGAGACCCCCTTGGTAATTCAATGTCCATAAAATTCAATGAACGTTTAAACAATGTATATATATATATATATATATATATACAGATGGTTTACAAAGGATTTCAAAAATAATGTCATCTTGAAGTTTGTATTTGAAATATTTGGGTCATAAAACGATTTCCTACATATCTTTTCATTCCATTTAACTAATAGTATCATGTTTTAAATGTTTTGAATATTTGAATATTGATGATTTTCAACAAAATTTGAATATCGAACCGACTGCTAGCAGCCGGTTGGATATTGAATATCGAATATCGAATAACGAACCTGCTGCTAACTTCACATTCATTATTAATTCGAGTCATTTTGTCTGTTAAAGTTTAACTTTGAAAACAAAACTTTCTACTGGAACCTAACATTTGAATGATAGGTATCTTGTGAATATTGAACCGCTTGTCATGCCTGAATAAACCTTAAATTTATAAAACAAATGCAGAGGTCATTGCTAGAACAAAACAATTCAAAAGAAAAAAAATATGCATCAGTAGACATCAAAACTTGTAACATATCACCGGTAACAACAAAATCCTGTTGCAAAGCCCTCTTTGGATTTACAACCTGTGGTACAACCTCCTGTTAAAACTACAAAGATGGCGCAAAACCCCAAAACAACTACATCCTGGAACAAATCCTCCTACTGCGACTAAAAGGTCAAAAAGGCCATCAGACATCATAGCAATTTTGGCCTACTACATCCTGTGGCATTAGCCCTAATATAACTACATCCTGTGACATTACCAATAATATAACAACATCTTGTGGCATTACCACTAATATAACTAAATCCTGTGGCATTACCTCTAATATAACTACATCCTGTGGCATTACCTCTAATATAACTACACCCTGTGACAATAACCATGTTTTAATTATTGTCTATAACAATATCCCTAATATAACTACATTCTGTGGCCTTCTCCCTAATATAACAACTAGATCCTGTGGCAATAACCTAGTTATAACTACATTCTGTTGCAATTCTCTCTAATACATCTACATTATATGACAATAACCATGTTCCAACTAGTGTCCATAACAATAACCCTAGTATAACTACATTCTGTGGCATTACCCCTAATATAACTACATCCTGTGGCATTAACCCTTATATAACTACATCCTGTGGCAATAACCTGGTTATAACTACATTCTGTTGCAATTCTCTCTAATACAACTACGTTATATGACAATAACCATGTTTCAACTAATGTCTATAACAATAACCCTAATATAACTACATCCTGTAGCATTACCCCTAATATAACTACATCCTGTGGCAATACCCCTTATATAACTACATTCTGTGACAATAACCTAGTTATAACTACATTCTGTTGCAATTCTATCTAATAAAACTACATTATATTACAATAACCATGTTCCAACTGGTGTCTACAACAATAATCCTAATATAATTACATTCTGTGGCATTACCCCTAATATAACTACATTCTGTTATAATTTTCTCTAATACAACTACATTATATGACCATTACCATGTTATAACCATTGTCTATAACAATACCCCTAATATTACTACATCCTGTCGCATTACCCCGAATATAACTACATCTAGTGGCATTACACCCCTAATATAATTATATCCTGTGGCATTACCCCTAATATAACTACATCCTCTGGCAATATTCCTTAATTAACTACACCCTGTTGCATTACCTCTAATATAACTACATCCTGTGATAATCACCTCTGTTTTAACTATTGTCTATAGCAATATCCCTAATATAACTATTTTTTGTGGCATTGCCCTTATATAACTACATCTTGGCCTGTGGCATTACCCCTAATATAACTACATTCTGTTACAATTCTCTCTAACACATCTACATCCTGTGGCATTTAACCATATTTTAACTATTGTCTATATCAACACCCATAATATAACTACATTCTGTGGCATTACCCCTAATATAACTACATTATATGGCATTACCCTAATATAACTGCATTCTGTTACAATTCTCTCTAATACAACTTCGTTATATGACAATAACCATGTTATAACTATTGTTTGTCTATAACAATACCCCGAATATAACTACATCCTGTGGCATTGCCCCTAATATAACTACATTCTGTGGCATTATCCCATATATAACTTCATCCTGTGGCAATAACCATGTTTTAAATATTGTCTATAACAATACCTTTAATATAACTACATCCTGTGGCATTACCCCTTATATAACTACATTTTGTGACATTACCCTAAAATAACTACATTGTGTGGCAATAACCCTAATATAACTACATCCTGTGTCATTATCCCTAATATAACTACATCCTGTGACAAAAACCATGTTTTAACTATTGTCTATAACAAAACCCCTTATATAACTACATTCTGTGGCATAACCCCTAATATAACAACATCCTGTGGCATTACCCCTAATATAACTACATTCTGTTACAATTCTATCTAATACAACTTCATCCTGTGGCATAACCCCTAATATAACAACATCCTGTGGGATAACCCCTAATATAACAACATCCTGTGGCATTACCCCTTATATAACTACATTCTGTGGCATAACCCTAAGATAATTACATCCTGTGGCATGACCCCTAATATAACTACATTCTGTCACAATTCTTTCTAATATAATTACATCCTGTGGCATGACCCCTAATATAACTACATTCTGTCACAATTCTTTCTAATATAACTACATCCTGTGGCATTACCCCTACAATAACTATATTCTGTGGCATTAACCCATAATATAACTACATTCTGTGGCATTACCCCTAATATAACTACATTCTGTTACAATTATCTCTAATACAACTACATCCTGTAGCAATAACCATGTTATAACTAATGTCTATTACAATACACCCAATTTTAACTATATTTTGAGTTTTCGTCTGCTAGACCAACACCATATGTGTGGTGAAGAGAGGATTAGGCTTCCAAATTGAGTATAAATGCAATTTGAAATAAAACTATATTTGCAAAAAGAAAAAACGTTGACACCACACCATGTAATATAATTGTACTTTGTTATGACACACGACACATCCTTCTTTTACAGGATACAGTTGGCCACATGGCACATGCGCATATCTATAACAGAACATTTTATTGGAAAGCGCCCCCAGTGACAGTAGGTCCACTGTTTATCAGGTATGGGTTTTTTTCTGCATACTACATAAATATTGAAATATGTAACTTGTGTAACTAAAGCATGTGTTGCTAATGCTGCTTTATTTACATCACACCAGTGGTGTTTTTAATTATATTAAACATGATTTCTGCGTAGTTGTAGGGACATTTCCCTTTACTTTATATACAAGCAAATTCATTTTCAAGAGAAGCCCTAGAGCAAATAAAAAGTGAAACTAAAGTTGGATGATGCGTCGTCATGACAACGTAATGTTCTACCATGGAGAAGTTAGTAAATCCTCTATTAAACCATTAATTAGCAGTTTTGATAGATAATTAGATTTTGGATGTTGCATAGTTAAACGTTGTTTTTGCAGCGTTCGTATTTGATTTCAAAGTAACATTGTGCAATTCATTGAAAAGATGTACTGGCATGACATACTTTACCATTAATGATAAATGTTAAAAAATGTGATAAATTAAATGTAAAATTAAATTCAAAGACAAATGAAAGTATCAAATAACAGAGCAGTTTTATCTATGATAATAACGGAATTTAAAGCTTGCATATTAAGAGTTTTAAAGTAAAAAAAAAAAATGGATATCTGCTTTTCAGAGTTGCCACTCTTAGTACAAACACAGTTCATGATAGTTGATCTGTATTGTCCAGACTTAGGTTATAGTGTCTGAGCAGAAAGTTGAAGAGCCAAGGTTATGTCAAATAAAGTCTCGTCCGATTTCTAAAAAAGTTCATTGGAAGATACCAAGACCTTGTTGATAAATATTTCGTATCAACTTCACAAATAATACATGATGGTCTTGAAGTATACATTATAGGTACTGACGTTGTTTATCATCTTAATTACGTGTTTAAGTTCCCCTTTTTTGTCCTTGTATATTTTTAACCTTTACTGTTTATCCATTTTTGATTATATACTTATGACGAGGATCGGTACTTATATATCCCGCCATTGTGCTATGGTCAATTGTGAGTTCTTGTCTTTCATTTTTGCTTATGAACTTTGTCTATATGCCATTTTGTGTTTCTTTGTTGAAACATTTATTGTTTTATAGTGATTAAGATTATATTACAATGTTGACTGCTGTATCCCAATTTTTGACGTTTTTACCTATTATGTCTGTTTGTTTTGCTCACACATTGTTGTCAATATAATGGAATTCTACGCGACTGTCATACAAGTGAGAGGTGTAGCTAGCTACAAAATCAGGTTTAATCCTCCATTTTCTACATAAGGAAATGCCTGTACCAAATCAGGAATATGACAGTTGTTTTCTATTCGCTAGATGTGTTTGAGCTTTTGATTTTGCCATTTCATAAAGGACTTTCCGTTTTGAATTTCCCTTGGAGTTCGGTATTTTTGTTATTTTACATTTTTTTTTTTTTAGACAAGATCGGGAAAAAAATCCAGGTATCAGTGATGAGTTTTTCCCATTGAAGATAAATATACATGTCTTTAACATGTTTAATATATATCAAACTCTAAATAGTCTTGATATTTAATAGCTACCTGCTATCAACTCCTAAGGTTTTGCAGCATTTATAGATTAAGATATAAACAAAGTCAATTCGAGATTTTACCAATCTCGTTTCTTTACTAGTACACTGTAACAGTGCATTACAGGTCTGCACTAAACAAAACCAGGACGTCCAGGATAAAATGGCGCTAAAATCAAAACTGCATAACAGGCAATATTATTAAAGAAAATTTAATATTAAAGATGATATGGAAGTGTTTAATATTGTATATGTTATTCATTTATAGAGCAACGATTGCTAGGCGCCAGAGAACCTTTTGGATGAATGTTGTATCAGAATTCATTATGGATCCTGGAAGTTCGGTCGCCCCCGAAACATGTACAGAACCACCAACCATTTGTTCAGCCACAATACATAAACTGTCGAAGTTACTTGTACTTGCTATGACTGTTTTCATATTTATTATATATCATTCATATTGAATATGATTATTATATTGAGGGATGGAATACTGTCACAACATCAAAATTTTATTCCTGAACTGATATAAACAGAATTGATATTCTTATATCTCAAGATTTGATTTTTCAAGAGAATTTTGTTCTGAAATGGGCCTTATTCAGAGAGTGGAGAGATTGATTTCTACTAAATATGTATACAGCTCTGAAGGTCATCTTTATTATGCGAAAACATATCATGTCAGGTTAAATACTTCGATCCCACTATAGTAGTTATATCATAATTAATGACAATTACAATTATAATAAATATAATAATTAACCTTTCTTCGAGGGTTAGTTTTCTTTTCTCTCAAAGTTTAACTTATATACATTTTTGACTATTTATAAACAAAATTTCAATTGTATCAGTATCATTATTAAAATTCTGTAATATAATGAATGTCAAATAGTTATTATTATTATTATTATTGACATTTTTGCTTAAATTGGCTTGAAGACTTGAAAAAATTCAAATGATATTTATGAAGTCTCTTTCACTAAAGAATCTTTTCTTTACTCATTCGGCAAATTTTGTGGAGTGTATGGGTTTTTGTCATCTTCGTTATTGAGACCTTAGAGTTATGTATATGTTGCAGGCATTTTCTAAATATAAGCATTTTGTAAAATGCATGTAAACTTTATGCATTTTCTGGAATTGCCCGTAAGATTCAGGCATGTTATATATTTTTTTACATGCCTGAAAAAATTAAAAGGCATTTTACAAATTGCCTGAAATTATTTCAATGAAATATTCAAAACAAATGAGCAAATGAAAGTATCGAACAACATAGCAGTTTTATCTAAGATAATAACGGAGTTTTAAAGCTTGCATATTAAGAGTTTTAATAAGTAAAAGTAAATTCTACTGAATTATTTAAACTTTCCGCACGCACCGAACTTGACAATTATTTTTTTTCCTTATAATGTTTGAACGGTAGGATCTGTTACACATTTGTCCTGATTTATTTGGTCTTTTTGCCACGGCGTTGTCATTTTGTTTTCGACTTATGAGTTTGAATGTCCCTTTGGTATTTATTGCCTCTCTTTTAACGTTCGATCATTATTGGGTTTCGCAAAACCACACAAATGAATATCGTCTTTTTCGTGGGTTCATACCAGATTCAAAGTCACACAGGCAACCTCCTGTCACTTTCCAAATACCTTCATTTTAAGCGGCAGTCAAAATTCATGTCCTTTATCTGGGTCAATCCATTGCAGAATTAACCTCTTTGATTTTATTATAAATTTGTTCTCGTCTTAAATATGCGTGAAATATTTGCTACTGAATGCAAACAAACAACAATCAGTCCATAAAAAATATGCTTTTTTTCTCTGTTTTATATTACACACTTTTGTTTTGAATCTAGATTTTCTGAAAATGTGTTTGCAAACTTTCTTCTATTGTAATAATAATTTGTCCTTCTGCCATCATGACAAGAGGGTCATAACATAACTATCTGAAATACAAAGTGAGTACATATCTAATGTAGTTTCAAAATATTGTGGTTTAGTCATATGCATCTCAATGATAATTATTCTTTTTTTTTAACAAATTACCTGAAACTGAACAGGCAATTTGTTGAATTTTGTTTCAAATTTCAGTCGTTTTACAAAATGAATAGGTATTTTTAGTCGTTTTATATAATGCCTGTCAAGGTTAGGCATTTTATAAATTGCCTGAAAAATTCAGTAATTTTACAAAATGCCTAAATTTAGAAAATGCCTGTAACATATATAATTATGTATTCTAGACTATGTCTAAACATTTTTAAAGCTACATTTTATGTGACATTTTATAACGCAAAACTTAGAAGGTATTATGTCATAATACGGCTCGTTGTGTCTGTGTTTTTTTGTTTGTTTTAAATCTTTGACTATTAAACTTCATGCTAAATACCATGTCATTTACATGTAATATCACTTTTATTTGGGATTATGTACAGTGTAAACTTATTGTTATTATAAAATTGTTAATTATAGGGGATTATTTATAAAGCACCGACCATTCATCTTTTGTGGGTGTATAAAACTAAATGTTGTATTTAATTTTTCCCTAAATTTGCAATGGAAACACACTTTTTTGCCTTCAGATCCAATAAAAAATAATTGAATCAAACAATTTATTGTAGAAAAAAAACCATCCTCCTAGGTGAATGGTCGCTGCCTATGTAAAGGAAATTATATATTGTTATATATCGTATTATCAATTTTTTTATGCATATTTACAGCGAAATATATTTACTTACTGGAGGTGTGATGAGATGATTAAAGCCGTTAATTTTCTCCTTGATAATATTTATGTACGTTTCGGCAATAAAATTTATCGATAGGTTGTTAGTATTCCTATGGCCACCAATTGCGCCCCTTTAATAGCAGACTTGTTCTTGTACTGTTATGAATCACAGTTCATGACCAAACTCAGTAAAGACCCGTCTAAATTGCATTTAATTGATAAATTCAACAACACTTACCGTTATCTTGATAATATTTTTTCGTTAAATAATCAAGAATTTTCTAAATAAAATATTTCAGTTTTACACGGGAAACTCTACACTAAAATTTACGACAAAAGGGACAATTTTTCGTTCCCTATTGTTAATTTTCCTTTTTTTGGACGGTGATGTTCATTTGGCACCATCTTACGGTGTTTATATATCACAACTCGTTCGCTATGCCCGTGTCTGTTGTAACGTTTTGAAATTCCAATAAACGAAATCTATGTATTACTAAATTATTAAGGCAGGGATTTCGTTACCACAAGTTACTTAAAACCTTTACTAAATTCTTCCATAGATATAAAGATTTGGTTTTGAAGTTTGGTTGTAACTGTAGAAAAATTATTTCAAACGGGATAGCACATCCTTATTTTTACGGAGATGTTGTTTACCGAGCCCAGAAATTTGGAAACGACCCGGGTAAACTTACCGATCCTTTGAATAAACTTATTCTAAAAGATTACCAATTCAACACTGTAATTAGATCTTTGAATATTGTTTTTATTGGTATTAATATTGATTTTGTTATCAGTAAATTAAAATCAAACTAAATATTATTTTTATGTACATATGCACATTCATGGCTCTACAATTTGTCGATACCTGTATCTTGGCATTGCAAAGGGTCATGTTTTTCTCTGATTGCTTATGACGTCTTTACACGAAATCCAATGGATTTTGGATGTGTACTGATTGATATTTTTTCATTAGTTGTTATTGGATTTGAACTAGCTGTCAATAACTGCGAGTACTCTCAGATCTGTACTTAGTGTCTTTCTGTTGTGTGGATGTATAAGTACCCGTCCACGTCCACTCTGTGTTTTTGTTAGATGTATTTCTATTTGTATCCATCTGATGAGTTAAGCCTTTTTCAACTGATTTTTATAGTTTGCTCTTATGTTGTACTGTTACACCACTGTCCCAGGTTAGGGGAGGGTTTGGCGCCAACAAACTAGTTTAACCCCGCCACATTCTTAATGTGCCTGTCCCAAGTCAGGAGCCTGTAATTCAGTGGTTGTCGTTTGTTGCTGTGTAACATATTTGTTTTTCGTTCATTATTTTGTACATAAATCAGACCGTTAGTTTTCTCGTTTGAATTGTTTTACACTTGTCATTTCGGGGCCTTTTATAGCTGACTATGCGGTATGGGCTTTGCTCATTGATGAAGGCCGTAAGGTGACCTATAGTTGTTAATTTCTGTGTCATTTGGTCTCTTGTGGAGAGTTGTCTCATTGGCAATCATACCACATCTTTTTATTTTTATAGCCTAATAGTTATTATAAAATTGAGAATGGAAATGGGGAATGTGTCAAAGAGACAACAACCCGACCAAAGAGCATGAAACAGCCCAAGGCCACCAATGGGCCTTCAGCACAGCGAGAAAATCCCGCAGCCGGAGGCGAGGTTCAGCTGGCCCCTAAACAAAAATGTGGTTAATTATAGTGGGAAACTAATCAGGCACCGACCACTCCCACTTTAAAGGGGGCATGGTTTTTCTCTCTCGGGAAAAACAATTTTATTTATTTCTTATAAAAAAAAAAAATATTTGCCTTAACATACACCACCGGATTTTGAACGGCCTGATTTATGAAGTTTCATGATTTGGTATCATATCTATCAATTAAAGTGTACATATGTTCCCTTTTGAAAATTTTAAATGATACTTAGCATAATAAGTCTTAATAGGTATGTGCCAGGGCGGATCCAGGATTTTGGAAAGCGGGGCGTAGTATTAAAGGTCGCCGAGCGGAGCGAGGCGAAAATTTTTTTGGCTAAAAAACATAAAATAAGTGTAAAATGCACTTTTATAGTTAAAGTGTAGGGGTTGGACATTTTTGGTGCCGTATTCTCGCCATCAATTGTCTATTATGAAAGGATTGGATGGATCCAAAGCTATGTACTAATTAATATATTTGATATTTGATTTGATTTGTCAGTAAAAACATGGAAAATTCTCGTTTAAATTGTTGTATGGTTAGTTAGCATAACCTCACAGATTTCTTGTTGTAAACAAGATATACGGCTATTCAATGAAATTTACAATACGACCGACACGAAGAAAGACAAACAAGCAATTTTCATCCAAATGTTTGGTTGAAATGTTTCACCCAACAAGGGAAGTGAGGGATTCCAAATCAACCAAAGGCTACGAATTAGTCGGAAATGACAATGAAGTTGTGAATGACGGTCGACACATGGAGACATATAGGCCACACACAGCAGGTAGGTTGCAGTCGGGCCTTGAAAAAAGTATTCAGTATATCAGTTCGGCGAAACAGACATTCCGGTCAGATATGGGATTCACATGCAACCCCCTCCAAAAAAAATCACGCCCGTTTTTTATTCATCATGTTCATTTAATGCTAAATAATTCTGTTGAAAATATTTTTTTGAATAGCAAAAAAGTGGACAAAATTATTGTTTTCAATCCAGATACGGCCAGAAATTTTTGTTTAAGGCAAAAATCAGGTCAGAATTTTTTCTCTAAAATATCTCAGACTGCCCCCTCAGATCAAATGGTCCGTACCTAAGACTTTAAATCTATATCTAGAACTACCTGACTGGGGATCAATAGTTCAGCAATGTTATTAATGGGCTGGGGCGTGTGGGGTTAAACATGTTTTCGGAGGTAAATAATACGGCTGTGGAACTTTTTTTTTCATGAGAGTGTAATAGAGTATTACTTTCTGTTGGGTGGAACTGTGAAATAGAAGTCAATACGTTCTTGCTCAATACTTTGTCGCTTTGAAGGCGTCATGCTTGTCATCCTCAGCCTAAGCAATGTGTTACTGTAATCTGAATTTCAAAATGACTGAGTGACGTTTTTTTTTTCGACGAACTGGTCAACTCCACCGTAGAGAATCACATGACTTTGACATAATCAATAATATATTACAGTAAATACGAGCGAAAAATATCTTTATATGTAAAGAATTGTCGCATAAAAAATAAATACACGGGAAATGGCAAAGTTCACGAAGTCTAGTCTGATTAATCATTTTACTAAAAAAAAAAAAAAAAAAGTGCAAGCAAAGGGGGGGCGTACGCCCTCTACGCCCCCCTCTGGATCCGCCACTGTGTGCCTTGGCATTAACTGACAATAATCGGGCTTACAAATTAGCATTTTGTTACTCGGTATACAAAACTTGTACATAACAAAAACGTGAAGCAGTAACTAACCCAGTGGAGTTCATGTTGATCAGTCTTTAGTTTCTATGTTATGTTTTGTTAAGGTTGTTAGTCCTTATGCTTTTCAATTTTTTGCCATGTGTTATATGTTTTTATTGGACTTGTGATTTTCGATCGCTTCCTTGGTAATTTTTTCATCAATTTAAAATTAGTCTTAACTAAATATGTTCCTGCGACTCTTTTCACAAAAAATCTTACGATTAAAATTGATCGTAAGTTATACTTAAATGTGTATGGCTTACGAGTATTTTTACTCTTAAGATTTTTTGTGAAAAGAGCCGCTGTATTGCAAATGAACGTAATTATACATCAAACATTCCAATGTTCTGATTCTTGCCCTGTTTGTACAGACTTTGTGACAGGTATTGTACGGTCATATTTTGTTACATGTATTAATTGACCAAACTACATGAACTATGTGTGAAGAATACTTGTAAATGAACTAAACTACCATGCTATGAAAAGATGTTTGATATTATATCTCAGTCATTTAAATTTCATTTTTAAATATATTTGTATAATTATTTTATTATATGATAAGAGCAAATGTTTGTAGCAATTATCTTATTGAAACTGAATCTGTATATACAATATTGACCAATATTAGGCTAATGTTAGAAAAATTTCCACTTTGAGAAACTCGGGAAGGGCTAGGTTTACCGAGACTTTCAACTGTTTCATGCAAAAAAAACAAACAAGTTTATATGTTTCTGACATTGATCCAATATTGTTTTTATACTGCAGTTTAATAGGGCCACAATTAAAGATATTTAAGAATTAAATGTTTTTTTCTTATGATTCTATTGGGGGTGTAAAAGCTTTGACCGAAGCAGATTTTATATGAAGTGCGAGAGCGCTTTTTACTAAATTTTGCGCACGATCACCTCATAAATTATAAAAAGAAACATTGAATCCTTATAATTACATTGTTATGCTACAGCCATGAAATTAAGCTTTTTGTTTGTTTTTCTATGCAATGTTTTAACATTGTCACGGATAGCACGTGCAGTCATAGAGATTGTCTTTTATACGGATATAAAATATGATATTAGAGTGCCTTGCGATTGTTGTCAGCCAATTAAAATTATAGATTCTAATGAAACATACATGTAATGTAATTATTAAAATATAACACAACAATAAATTTTATTTTTCATCCCTTAACAATCCTCAGAATGCAGAAGTCACATGACAAGAACTGCAAGAAATACTGTAAACTAACTAATTTTCGAGAGATTTATTTTCGCGACTTTCGCGAGAAGAAAATAACGCGAATATTAATCGTCGCGAATATGTTAAACTTGTATCTTTCCTTGTCTAACTAAATCAAATAAATGTGAAAATCGCAAAATTAAATAGCCGCAAAGTGAGCTAGAAAAGGTTAAACGCAAAATAAAGTATTCGCGAAAATAAGTTGGTTTACAATATCACTTCGTTACTATGTTTGGTTAATAACGACAACATGAAGTTTTCTAGCTACAATATAAATAACAATATTTGCTTTAGTTTTAATATAATTTTTATAAAGAATTTGAAAGTTATGATGTTGTTTGTCTTCTTTAATTGCTTGGTAATCCACTTGGGTCATCCTTCTCCTTTACATTGCTTGGTAATCCACTTGGCGTCATCCTTCTCCTTTTACATTGCTTGGTAATCCACTTGGCGTCATTTTCAACTGTCTTCTTTTGAGATATTATTGCTTGGTAATCCACTTGGCGTCATTTTCAACTGTCTTCTTTTGAGATATAATTGCTTGGTAATCCACTTGGCGTCATTTTCAACAGTCTTTTTTTGAGATATAATTGCTTGTTAATCCACTTGGCGTCATTTTCAACTGTCTTCTTTTGAGATATAATTGCTTGGTAATCCACTTGGCGTCATTTTCAACAGTCTTTTTTTGAGATATAATTGCTTGTTAATCCACTTGGCGTCATTTTCAACTGTCTTCTTTTGAGATATAATTGCTTGGTAATCCACTTGGCGTCATTTTCAACTGTCTTCTTTTGAGATATAATTGCTTGGTAATCCACTTGGCGTCATTTTCAACTGTCTTCTTTTGAGATATAATTGCTTGTTAATCCACTTGGCATCATTTTCAACTGTCTTCATTTGAGATATAATTGCTTGGTAATCCACTTGGCGTCATTTTCAACAGTCTTTTTGAGATATAATTGCTTGTTAATCCACTTGGCGTCATTTTCAACTGTCTTCTTTTGAGATATAATTGCTTGGTAATCCACTTGGCGTCATTTTCAACAGTCTTTTTTTGAGATATAATTGCTTGTTAATCCACTTGGCGTCATTTTCAACTGTCTTCTTTTGAGATATAATTGCTTGGTAATCCACTTGGCGTCATTTTCAACTGTCTTCTTTTGAGATATAATTGCTTGGTAATCTACTTGACGTCATTTTCAACTGTCTTCTTTTGAGATATAATTGCTTGTTAATCCACTTGGCGTCATTTTCAACTGTCTTCATTTGAGATATAATTGCTTGGTAATCCACTTGGCGTCATTTTCAACTTTTACATTTCTTGAATCATATACAATACAATACAATACAAAGTTTTTTATTGTCAATTATGACGCCCAATAATTTGAGCAGTACAATTAAGTTCAATTTCATACAAGTGATTACATATTGATTACATTGATTATTTAACAATTAAACAAAAGTCTTTTTCAGCAGAATAATTTCTAAAGGAATAATATATATAGTTTTACAATATAATATAGATGGACAAACTACCGGTGACTAAACTGTATCTAGAATTAAATTCTCTCTTTAAATAAAGTATACAATAATAAACTTACTTTTTTAATTATAACATTATCCTCAGATGACATTAACCATATTAATTTTGATTTATTTAGGAGGCTTTTAAAGTTTTTGTTAACCTTATTTAAGTAATTTATATATTCAGATCTTTTATTTTCTAAAACAGGACACTGAAGAAGAAAATGAATTTCATCCTCAACTTCAGTGTTGCATAATTTCTATCCTCCACTCGAAGTCCCACATATCTGCCTCTTCCAATTTCTAATTTATGTGCACTGACTCTGAACTTAGTGAGCAGTCGCCTTTCATCCTCATTTAAAATTAATAAGTATTTTCCATACAAATATTTTCTTTAAATAATCTGTAAGTTCTTAGTTTATTTCCATGCTGTTTATTTTGTCTATCATTGTAAAGTTCAGATTTCCAAATACAAGAATATTTCTGTTTTAATTTACGGTAAATTAGTGATTTTAAATCCATGTTTGAATTTTAACAAGTTTAAGATCTATATCAAGATATTTCATAAGAATAACAATACAACTATACCAACTATTTTTGTTTAAACTATTTAGTGATTTAGAGACATGCAGAGCTTCAGAGAGAAGGATATCATCAGACTTTAATATATATTTATAATATCTAAGCATATTTAAAATTACTTCAAGAAATAAGGGATATCTTCCCATTTCACCCAATACAGCTATATTTGTAGATTTTTTACCTAAACCCATTGAAAATTTACAGAATTTGACATGAATACTTTCTTGTTTCATGTCCTTGCATAGTTTAAATAGATTATGTTCATTTTTATTTAGTTTATTTATTACTGAAGCTCCCCATATTTCACTTCCATATAACAACCAAGGTTTCACAGTATGATCAAATATATGTGAAAGTGTATTAATTTTAGGTTTATACAAGTTAAAACTTTTTTTATATTTAAGCAAAGCTTTCAATCCCCTTTTATATAAATCTTCTTTAGCCTCTGTAAATCTTCCACTTGCACTTACATAAATTCCTAAATATTTATAACCCTAGCCCTTTCAATAGGTACATTATTAACATTAAATATTTTTCATACAATTTTCCTGTTTTATTAAATACTACTGATTTAGTTTTCTTAATATTTATTTGGAGACCCCATTTATCACAGTAATTATATAGTTTATCAATACACTTCTGTAAACCATCAGCTGTTTCTGACATCAATACTTAGTCATCTGCATACAATAAGCAATTAAGCTGTAAGGAATTTAAAATAGCAGGTTTACAGGTCTCATCAAATGAGTCAAGAATATCATTTATAATTTTTTAAATAAAGTGGGACTTAAATTATCCCCTTGTTTGACTCCTATGTTAGATGTAAAGTTTTCAGTCATAGAATATTTGTCTACCTTTACACAAAGTTCAATATTATTATACATATCTTTTAGAGTGTTATAAAATAAATCATTGACTCCAATATTTCTCAGTTTATAAAGAAGTCTATCATGACTAACAGTGTCAAAGGCTCTTCGTAGGTCAACAAAGCATGTAAAGAATTTTTTATCGCCTTGTTGAGTATACTTTTCTATAAGAGTTCTCAAAACTAAATGATGATCACTGGTGCGCTTGCCTTTACAGAAACCAATTTGTTCTGGTTTAATAATATTTCTACTTTCCAAAAACTTCTCTAAACGAATATTTAAAATTTTCACAAATAACTTGCCTAAACAACTTCCAATGGTAATTCCTCTATAATTTGAAGGGTCATCTTTTGAACCACTTTTAAATAAAGGAACTATATATCCTTTTGCCCAAATTTTAGGAAAATTTCCTGAGTTTAAGGTACTATTTAACAATTGTTGAAAACAAGGAACTAAATATATTTGACTGGACTTTAACATTTCATTTAAAATTGAGTCAAAACCACTGGCTTTTTATTTTTAGTGTACTAATTGCCTTTTCTATTTCTGTTTTGAAATCAAATTATCAAGTTCAGTAAATATTTTTCTCTTTCCATATCTTTTAGCTTATCTTTTAAATAATCACAGGACGCATTAGTCTCTTTTCATTTAAATTTTAAAATAAGAAAACCAAGCATCTGTTGACACATCAGATGTGGAATTCTCCTATTTGTATCTGATAACTCATGAAGCAGTGCCCAATATTGACTTGGATTATCGTCTTTTAAATTATCTAATTTATCTATTAAATCTTGTCGAAAATCCTTATTTTTTCTTTCTTGTTTTTCTGTAATGTTTTAAAAGACTGAAAAAGATGACCTTATTACTGGATCAAAAGGATATTTTTGTAACAATTTTTCTTTATCATGTAGGTTATTTTTAATTTAGATAATGAAGCATCTAACCAATTGGGTTTTTCTGTACATTTTGTTTTAACTTGTTTGTTGATTTTTAATAGGCTTTTGTTTTAGTGATAAATTTGCAGCTTCATAGAATTTAGTATTAACATCTTTAATCATATTATTAATATCAGAATGGTAATCAGTTTTATTAAAATTCAAAATTTTTGTTGCATACCGCCTGAAGATAATGCTTCCTGAAATAATTCAGTAGAGTTCTCATTCCATTTATAACTTTTAAGAGACATCTGAGTGTGACATGTATCTCCTTTTATTTTACACTGTATGTTCAATAACACAGAAATCTGACAATGATCAGAGAGATCGCCCAATAAGTTATGGACTTTAAAAAAACATACCTTTGATAATAAATTTTCTGATACAATAAAATAGTCTACAACGCTACATCCATTTGGAGTATAGCATGTTAATTGGCCAATAGAGTCTCCAGTAGTTCGTCCATTTAAAATTCTAAGACCTGTTTCAATACAGATATCATTTAAATATTTACCCTAGACGAGATAGTTTCGTCCATACTAAAACGTACAGGTACATTTATATCTGGATCAAAGTTATTAAAAATCTGGTTTACACCATTTCTATTACCCCCCTCAATAAAATCTGGTTGTTTAGTACCTGTTCTAGAATTCAAATCTCCTGCTAAAATTATACTTCCACTTTTTGAATATTTCTCAATATCTGTTTCAAAAGGTCAAAATTTCCTCATCTAGAGATTGTGTGTAAGAAGAATTAGAGGTGGATTATAAATGAAACAAAGATATATATCCTCAGTTGTGCTGAAAAATGTGCTACAAAGTTTTAACCATATGTAATCATTAGTTTTGTGTTCTAAAATTTTACCCCAGCTTTCAAGTTTGATTTTACAAAAACTGAAATTCCTCCCGATATTTTATTTGACTTTTTGGATTTTGCTCTTGATAAATGAACTGAATTAAACCCATTAATAACTAATGATTCCTCCTGGGTACAATGTGTCTCCAATAAACAAATAATATCCTTTGTTTCTATTTCTCTTAAAGATTTATAGTCTTGATATTTATTGTACCCTTTACTTTTATATTCCAGCAACTGATATGTAATTTCGATTTCTTTGTGAATAAACACATTTTTATACTTAACACCAAGTTTTCATACTATGTTCAAAGAAAATTATATACCAATGGCTAACAAGAACAATTACAATTATATTACATGTAATAAGAAAGATAACTCTTGTAATCTTATATATTGACTTGTCTGACTGTACTGATAATTATCAAAGAAAAATTTAAAACTTCTTACACTATACATTTTGTACATCTAAGCTTTTCACTTATTTACATACTTTCATAGACTTTCTATCTGATAATTAGGCTTTTATCAAATGTTTTAGATATTGTCTATACATGTATCACTGTACTTTAACTGACTTCTTATAAGTTATAACATTTATCATTATTATTACCAAACATGCTTAATTTTTAACATTTTTTGGCAAAAATGATGTTTTCAGTCAAGTGAATCTCCTTTATAAAAATAACAGTCAATCAGTACAGTCATGACATTAAATACCTCAAAAATATGCAAAACAACTAATCAAGAATAAAACTTAAATTCAACATGTGATTCTTTAAACGCTGTATATTCATATTTAGTGTGTATAGTCATGACAGTATACCTTGTATATTAAACATAGAAAATGTACTATTTGTTCTATTCATGATTGTTCTACCAAGGCCCATTATACATGTAGCTTGAATATTGATTACCAGTATGTCTTGCATTAGTTAATTTTCTATTATATCTATCATGTGTGTCATACATATATCTACCATTTGACCTTGACCCTACATAGTGATTTTGAGAACATTCAAATTTCTGTAAGCATGCTTACTCTTTTCATTCTTAATATTCAAAGCTTTTCTGAGCCAGAATTTCATGTTTGTTACAAACAAACTGGTTCCCTGTTTGGACAAATCAAGTCCATCAGAAATAAAAAATCTTCTGATTGCTTGATCTCTGCTAGAAAAACCAGAATTTTCACAAATAATTACTTCAGAACTCTTTAAAAATTTGTATTGTGTTAAAATATTACTCTGAAGTATCTTTTGATTCAGGTCTGAATCCTTCACTGACAAAAAAGGAAGAGAGATAATTAATTTAGCAAAAGAACAATGATCTTTAAGTTTTTGACAAAATAATTCAAGTTTTTGAATGAAAACATCTGGAGTTTCAGCTCTTATATCATTTGTATACACATGAAAAAATATGCAATCATAATCTGTGTCCAATTCATGTAATTTTTCTTCCATTTCTGACATAGAGTAACTTGTATATTTATGAACTGTACATCCTTGTAGAAAATTGTCTAATCTTATATATCGAACATGAGAATTGCCTAAAATGAGTGCTTTCTTTGTTTCGGGTACATGAGAACTTTCATGTTGAGATTGAGAGTTTCCTGTTTGTCCACTTTCATCTACATCTGCAATTGGCGAGTATCTATTTGAAACTGTGATATTTGGAATGCTTTCTTCAGAATGAGTAGATTTCCTTTTCCTGGATTGTTTGCACTATTTGCACTTGGATACTGTTTATCCGAATTGAGGGTTTTAGCTATGTTCTCAAGTGTTTTGTTATTTCTCTGTTTGTGCGTGTGTTGTCAGATAATTTAGTGCCTGCAACTTCCAAGGCCTTAGTAGCAGTAATAGAGTTTTCATTAATTTTTTGCAAAGTTTCTGCAATGGGATCTATTTTATTCTGCAAAGTTTTTGATATATTTTCATTTACATTCTTGTTGAGTTTTTCTGTAAAGTCTCTTATCTGGTTTATTGTTTTTGTTGACACCTTGTCATACCCCTCTTTCATTATGCTCTTAGTTTCAGATTTTATTTCACTTGAGGCGGTGGAAAATGTGCCTTTTATTTCTTCAAATTTCTTGGAGATTTCACTCATATGTTCCTTGTGATTTCTCTCATTTTGTAAATCTAATTTAAGTTGGATAATAATATCATCTTGATTCTTTTCATGTGTTTTTGTAATAGCGTCGACCACACTGTTTTCTATTCTGTCTAGTATTTCAAGTGTTCTATCATTTTCTGTAGTATCTGAATGCTTGGTTTTTACTTTATCATCTTCCTGGCCCTGTATTTGTACGAATGAGCCTTTACACTTTTCTAAAAAAGATGGTGGGACAGTTGCACATGTTTCACAATTATACCGCCTTGAGGTGCTTGTTAACAGATAGATTTGATAAACTGGTAGGCGAGTACATTTGTGTGAGTCCACAGCTGGCATTTACAGCATTGTATATTAAAAGCATTTTGAATGTCATTGCACAACTGTGTGCATGCTATTTTGTTGATTTCGAGGGATTCACTTTGTGATTTTAATTCTTTAGGGACAGTATCCTCTGATTGTAATATATCTTGTGTGTGTATTATGCTATCAGCATGATCAGTGAGATTATTTTCTCTACCTGGTCTTGGGTGTAGGTTTTTACTACTACATATATCATTATTATTTTCATCATTGTCCTCATTGATAATTGAGACGTCAATTGTGTCAACAGAGCATGGTGGGTTTTACATTCGTGTTCATAATCTATAGGATATTTTGTTATATCGTCAAAGACGGAATATCATGACAATTCTGAAATGCACTACCGGCAATCAGGAATGCCACTGCTTGGTCTATAGTGTGAAATCCTTTGAAAACAGCGTGGGGGAACTTGTGCACATTGAGTTCGCATTTGCTCCATAACGTATAAATACCGGGTCTCACTCCCCTTGCAACACTATAAAAAAGTTTAGTGGACATTGCTTATACTTATTATAATATCATTAAGATGTGTTCTTCTTAGCCAAAGGTAATTTTGTTTCTCAGTAAAATATTTGGTTAACCGCCATACCGGAAGCGGAAATGGCGGAATATATGAAAAGAAATGGTAGAGGGTTTCTTTTTTTAAATTTACCCACTAAATAAAAATGAATTAAATCGAAGTAAATCTTTATTTAGCAGTTGTTTTTCACCTGTTCCGTTGATTGATAGCGTATGATTTTGTCAGTTTTTATGGACTTCCCCTTTTGAATGTGCCTTAGAGTTCAGTATTTTTGTTATACATTTTAGTTGAAAATTTCAAGTCATTTCATGGAGCGATTCTCAAATAATCGTCTCGAAACTTCAATCTAACGGACGGACGGACGGACTAATAAAACACTATATACTCATATTATGCGAGAGTATTTATAGGATGAGTGAATTTTGCATATCTTTCAGAGTAAGGGACTTCATCATATTTACTAGGTTGCAAACATCTTTTCTAAGAACAACCATAATCTAGAAGATCTTACTTGTTTTGTAATGTTCCTCTTCATAAAAATTCTTATGAAGAACTATATGAAAATAGCATGCTTGTCTACATGTGTGACCTTATATATATCTTTTTCTAAAATTCTTGCTACCGTTTTGCCAACAGCAAAAGGGCCTTCAAAATATTGTGTTTAGATATACTCAACCTGCGGTGTTCACTAGTGGTTGATTCTTAAAATCTACTAAAATTCTTCAATCGAAATCATTACAGTTTTGAAAAAACATGATTAAGACCTGAACAATTCAGTATACTTACGATCAATCTTAGTTCTAAGTTATTTTGTGAAACCGACTCCTGATCTTTATTGGCTCAACTTTACTATTTCCCATTCTCAATTAAAATATCGGTTACATATCTCATTAAACATTGATTTTCCAACAAACGTGGGAATCCTTGATATAAATCGTTTGTTTTGTTTTAAAAAAGTCTGATCTTAAGATTGTGAAGAACTCTACTGATCCCACAACAAATATGACAAAACGATATTATCAAAAGGCTTGACTTTTTGACCGACAACATAAATTTGCTGAGATCAACCCCGTTTTGGTGGGGTTCGTATTACTCAGTCTTTGGTTTTCTATGTTTTGTTTTGTGTACTGTTGTTTGTTGGTCTTTTTCTTTTTAGCCATGACGTTGTCAGTATACTTTCGACTTGTGAGTTTGATTGTCTCTTTGGTATCTTTCGCCTCTCTTTGATAAAAGCATATTGCAATCATTCGTCGATATGTTAATGGGCATTAATTGTGAACTGTTACTGATCGAATTGGTTTTAAACTCGTTTAAAGCAGTAATCGTCCAAAACCCTTTCAAAGACAAAAAGATGAAGCATATTTTAAAGTTCTTATATTTCGCCTCAAGATATATTATTCCATGAACTCTCACTTAATAACCCACATTTCAATGCATGCTCGTCTCTGATATATCACAGTAAACTTTTAAAACAATCGATGGTTGAAGTCGTACGGTCACCTATAATTGATTTATCACAGTGAACTTTTAAAACAATCGATGGTCGAAGTCGTACGGTCACCTATAATAGCTTATATCCACGTCTTTTGAACTCTTGTGGATAGTTGTCTCATTGGCAACCATACCAGACTGACCTCTGATTTTATATTTTTCACTAGGACCTATAACACACGTTCAGCCTTCCTATTGTCAACTGTCTATTTCTCAACCGTAACATAACTGCTATCCAATCGGAGGGTGCCCACATATCTCAATTGAAACGGTACGTGCGTTATATCATACAGACTTCATTAACAGGGGTATGCTCCTGACTCAAAACTTCTCCAGCAGGGTAATAAAGATTTTCTGTGTCTCAAAAGTTTTTTTCGCTTAACGAGTGCTGCAATGTGCACAGTAGAAGACGCTTAGCGAGTGCTGCAATGTGCATAGTAGAAGACGCTTAACGAGTGCTGCAATGTGCATAGTAGAAGACGCTTAGCGAGTGCAGCAATGTGCATAGTAGAAGACGCTTACACTGTCGACGCACTCCGGTTTAAATAAATGTCATGGTATAATCTCAGGTTCTGTTTTTGTATCTTGATGGATCTACGAGATTTGAGCAGCTACTGTGGCATTTTATTAAAGATTACTTGTGACGAGTGGTGCATGCATTCTGATTCACATTGTCTTAATCGGTTTTGAGTTCATTTTGATTGTTTATTTTCACTCTGATTTATGTCCGTTTCATTCATGACTTTTGGGACAATTGAACATCGTTATACTATGATTGTTTTACCATACTTATGGACGTTTCATAGAAGACATTATCAAGTTTTAAAAGAAGTATACTAGTAATGATTTATTTTGAACAACATTTACATTTATTACATACAGTATATGGCCTGCCATATAGTTTAATCACAACCTATAGTAACAATTGTGTAATGCATCGTAAGGGGAATAACTCTAAATGTATAACTCTCTTTATTTGTGTTCTCCAACCTTTATGATTGAAATGATGCTCAAATACTAACGCTCTCAAATTTATTCTCTATTTCAAACGTGCTAACCCAGCCTTGAGGTGTCCGAATCGCCTAGACGTGGCCAAAATCAAATATAACGCCGAAACTTTTTCGCCAAATTTACATCGCTAATACCGTATCGTGTTCGTACTCAGTTGCCCATGAGCACTTGAAACACTCGTCAATTGTACTTTGAGATCAGAAAAAAGGAAACGTGTTAAGCCAAGACCAAAAATAAGTGATAAGTTGTAACAACTTTATAAAATTATAAAAGTTATAATACTTGAACTAAATAGATAGTTTCTATTATATGTACGTAATACATAGGTTCTAACAATTGTACTAAATAAAGTAAAGTGAATTCGTCAAAATGTACTAAAATGAATTGCATACATGAGTGAAGATTTCTATGTAAATTAAGCCGATACAAAAACTAAAAACAATCTTTAAACCAGTCTAGTATCAATTTTGTAAAAATAAAGATGTATTGATTCAGTGCATACCACCGCATGTTGTGCTAGGAACATTCAAATCAATCATTTTATCAGAGCATGCGTTTTTCTATATTCTGTATTATTGTAAATCAATATTATACTCTATTTATATTTTATTACCTTATTGTCTATTACTCTAAGGAATATGTTAGTTATGAAATATATAGGAAAACTTAAAAACATCTTAGTCGAATTGCTTTAAGTTAAATACATAAATATTTAAAGTCACAGTTGACTTTCACAAGTGTTGACTGATTCGTGTATGCTTTACGCCGCCTCGGCACAAAAAGTCTATATCGTAGCGAGAATAATACTTACAACAAACAGAATATAGAATATATGTTAGGTGCCATTGTTACATTGTGAAGAAAAAATATAAACGTTGCACAATGATTCATCAATCTAGTTCTGATGATTGAACTCATTTTACGTAATTTGTCTTCAATTGTCAATTAAAGGGTCATTATCACATTTTACTTTCTTTTTTAATCTATCACAGAAACTCAACAATAAAACAATATTATATCAAATTTTGAGTTGATAGAACAGAACAAATTACAATTTATGTTTCAATATAAAACCCCCAAAAAGCAGAATAATACAAAATACAAAATAGTATATATTTCCTTATTTCTACAAATTGTTGAAAAGGGTAAT
Organism: Mytilus coruscus; assembly: GCA_017311375.1. Lineage (NCBI taxonomy): Eukaryota > Metazoa > Mollusca > Bivalvia > Mytilida > Mytilidae > Mytilus > Mytilus coruscus. The sequence continues at coordinate 31,272 of JAASAO010000104.1, forward strand.
TTGAGGACACGATACATCTAATATTTATACAACTCATATTCTCATAATGAAACAGTTTGTTGTAGACAGCTAACAACATTATGTTGAATGATCTTATTAACTATTTATCTACTAAATACTGTTTCATAAATACATCTAAATACTCTATCGTATTGTACTGTAGTCTAGAAGATATCTTTCTCAATTAAAAATCCTCCTTTATCCTATTTTCTGTCAATTGTGTATTGACAGTACGTCATGAGGTGATGAAATATTTTGATTTATCAAAAACGTTCGAAATCTTCCAATCTGTCGGAAGGTTCCACACTTTCACACATTGTTCTTTCTTTCTTCCTTTTCATTTCTTCCAGTCTTTCTTTCAGTCTCTTTTCTTGTGCCTCTTTTTTAGCTGTCAGTCTGCAAAATTTTAATTTTAAAGTTGAGAAACATAAATAATGAAAGAAATAAAATGGTCAAATGTATGCAATTAAATTTCATTGCCATTACAAGAGAAACAGGAAATGTAATGAACATAATACCATAACTCCAAAAACAGAGGCGGAAAGAGGCCAACAGGAAATGTAATGATCATAATACCGTCACTCCAAAAACAGAGGGGAAAGTGGCCAACAGGAAATGTAATGATCATAATACCATAACTCCAAAAACAGAGGGGAAAGAGGCCAACAGGAAATGTAATGATCATAATACCATAACTCCAAAAACAGAGGGGAAAGAGGCCAACAGGAAATGTAATGATCATAATACCATAACTCCAAAAACAGAGGGGAAAGTGGCCAACAGGAAATGTAATGATCATAATACCATAACTCCAAAAACAGAGGCGGAAAGAGGCCAACAGGAAATGTAATGATCATAATACCGTCACTCCAAAAACAGAGGGAAAGAGGCCAACAGGAAATGTAATGATCATAATACCATAACTCCAAAAACAGAGGGAAAGTGGCCAACAGGAAATGTAATGATCATAATACCATAACTCCAAAAACAGAGGCGGAAAGAGGCCAACAGGAAATGTAATGATCATAAAGTGGCCAACAGGAAATGTAATGATCATAATACCATAACTCCAAAAACAGAGGCGGAAAGAGGCCAACAGGAAATGTAATGATCATAATACCGTCACTCCAAAAACAGAGGGGAAAGAGGCCAACAGGAAATGTAATGATCATAATACCATAACTCCAAAAAACAGAGGCGGAAAGTGGCCAACAGGAAATGTGATGAACATAATACCATAACTCCAAAAACAGAGGCAAAGAGGCCAACAGGAAATGTAATGATCATAATACCATAACTCCAAAACAGAGGGAAAGAGGCCAACAGGAAATGTAATGAACATAATACCATAACTCCAAAACAGATGGGAAAGAGGCCAACAGCAAATGTAATGAACATAATACCATAACTCCAAAAACATAATACCATAACTCCAAAACAGAGGCGGAAGAGGCCAACAGGAAATGTAATGATCATAATACCATAACGCCAAAAAAACAGAGGCGGAAAGTGGCCAACAGGAAATGTGATGAACATAATACCATAACTCCAAAAACAGAGGGGAAAGAGGCCAACAGGAAATGTAATGAACATAATACCATAACTCCAAAAAATGAGGGGAAAAAGGACAACAGGAAATGTAATGATCATAATACCATAACTCCAAAAACAGAGGCGGAAGAGGCGGAACACATCTAAGTCGAATAGAGACCGAAAAATTATTGGGAACAAAACGAAAACGACAGGGAGATGAACAAAAGTCTGCAAATGCTACATTAAAACTAAAGACTAAGAAACATGAACCCCACAGAAAACCAGAGGTGATATCAGTTGCACCGGAAGGGTAAGCAGATGCTGTTCCACATGTGGCACCTGTCGTGTGACAAATTCGGTAAGGCAATCGATTAAAAAAAAAAAGAAAAAAAAAATATTTTGATTTCGTTTTTAATAACAGTATAGTAAGAGTTCTTACAAACGGTCTGTTTCTCTAAAATAAGCAATATATTAGCCGGTCTGGTTTCAAGCGGGGATTTTTAAAGATTATCATTTCTAAAACAAGATACCACTTAAACCACGAGGTTTGTCGAAATCCACTTGTTTTATGTTTAGTTCAAAATACAATTGATTTCTGAGACATTTTACAAATATATTTATCCTTCTTATACACTGATGTTACAAAAGAAAAGGTTGACATAGTGCGTTTATAGATAGATACGTGTTTAAAATACAACCTATGGATATTTGTAGCAGTGTTATTAGAGGACTGATTGCAAGAATAACATCTCCTAGCTTATGTTCACTTTTACTTACTGTTTGTCCATCATTAAAGCCTTCTCTAATAATTCCAGGGCTTGTTCCTCCCTAGACTTATGTGTTTCTTTCCTTCTGGCTTTTCTTTCCTCTAGTAATTCTGTTTGTCTGTATCTTTCTGTTGCTAGTTTATTATCAGCAGTCGACAGGTTCTGCATAATGGCATCGGTTTCCTAAAATAAATTGCTTTATTGTATATTACGAATAAAAAGAGATGAAGTATAAACGTCAAGGAAGCAGTAACCCGACGACACGAAAAAAAAAAACCTAAAAAGATCAACATATATACGGTCTTTTGATTAGACGAGGACATTTACTACAAGTCGATATCTTTATAAATAGACGAGGACCTTAACTATATGTGGAGATCTTCATGAATAGAAGTGGACCTTTACTTCATGTGGAGATCTTCATGAATATACGAGGACATATGACTACATGTGGAGATCTGCATGAATAGACGTGGACCTTTACTACATGTCGATATCTTCATGAATAGACGAGGACCTTTACTACATGTGGAAATCTGCATGAATAGACGTGGACCTTTACTTCATTTGGAGATTTTCATGAATATACGAGGAAATATTACTACATGTGGAGATCTGCATAAATAGACGTGGACCTTTACTACATGTCGATATCTTCATGAATAGACGTGAACCTTTACTACATGTCGAGATCTTCATGAATAGACGAGGACCTTTACTACATGTGGAGATCTTAATGAATATACCATGACCTCATACAACATGTCGAGATCTTCATGAATAGACGAGAACCTTTACTACATGTTGATTTCTTCATAAAAAAACGAGGACCTCATAGTACATGTCTAAATTTTCAATAGACGAGGATTTTTACTACATGTCGAAATTCTTGTGAATAGACGAAGATCTTTACTACAAGTCGATTTCTTCATGAATAGACGAGCACCTCATATTACATGTCTGGATCTCCATGAATAGACGTGGATCTTTAATACATGTCGAGATTCTTATGAATAGATGTTGACATTCTTACATGTCGAGATCTTCGTGAATAGACGTGGACCTTTACTACATGTCGAGATCTTCATGAATAGATGTGGACCATTTTTACGTGTCTAGATCTTCATGAATGGACGTGAACCTTTACTACATGTCGAGATCTTCATGAATATACCATGACCTCATACAACATGTCGAGATCTTCATGAATAGACGAGAACCTTTACTACATGTTGATTCCTTCATAAAAAAAAAAACGATGACCTCATAGTACATGTGTAGATTTTCATGAATAGACGAGGAGTTTTACTACATGTCGAAATTCTCGTGAATAGACGAAGATCTTTACTACATGTCGATTTCTTCATGAATAGACGAGCACCATATATTACATGTCTGGATCTCCATGAATAGACGTGGATCTTTAATACATGTCGAGATTCTTATGAATAGATGTTGACCATTCTTACATGTCGAGATCTTCGTGAATAGACGTGGACATTTACTACTAGTCGAGATCTTCATTAATAGATGTGGACCATTCTTACGTGTCGAAATCTTCATGAATAGACGTGAACCTTTACTACATGCTGAGATCAGATGCAGATCCAGAATTTTGAAAAAGGGAAGGGTCTGTCCCCTCCAACTAGGCAACGTTTGGAGTGGAACATGTAAAATTCTATGCATTAACCATATATGTAGCTCCATTTTAGGGGGACAGGGTACCCGCCTCTGGAGATCTTCATTGCCCATAATCTACCAACGCAGTGAATAATTCAACACAGAGAATTAAAGATCTGTCATCGCTAATTTTGATATTGTTTTACTATTTTGATCAAGGTGATCTGTTACTCAAACGTAAGATTCATGCGATGTTTTCGTGTCAAAAGTCCTTACTGTAGAAAAAAAGTTAAATTATATATTTTAATTACAGAAGTATTTTGCAGTTCACGTGCGTTGGCCTTATCTGCAAATGATGATACAATTTCCACAAATAAAGGATATTTAAATCTAAACAAAAATAGAAATGTTAAAACCTCTATAATGAACTAAATGGACAGATAATACTTAAATCAGTTATCAAAGAAAATCCCATTAGTGACATGTTTACATGCATGTTAGAATAAGCCTGGGAAAATATTTTACTTAAAAGTCACGTGATAGCAAACATGGATACGTAAAACATCTAAATTAACCTTCTTCTCTCGAACATTTGTGGTATATGGTATTGTTCGTAAAGCTAATAAAATGATATACAAACCCCTTGAAAACTAACAAAAAATGATCCGGAATAAAAAAACAAAATAGCAAGTGCACAATAGCATTATATGGTTTAGACTGTGATAAACTTCAACTGTAATAAAGGTTTGGAAGGCGGATACAAAAGATATACCCCCGAAACGTGTACTATAGTACAAATATGACAAATATAAAAATAAGATGTTGTATGACTGCCAATGAGACAACTCTCCACTAGAGACCAAATGACATACATGTTAACAAGAAGTCCACCAAATCCAAAACTAATCCCCAAAAATCATTCAGATGAAGAAACGAATAGTAGATACAAAACTAAGTTATGTGTATAAGATTCTGTAAAAGTTTCACATAAGTCTGTCAAGCAGTTTATGAGCATTAGTGGATAAGACAAAGTTGGACAAAAGGAAGAACGGATCGACTCCCTATGCATCTTTGCATTAGGTTTACACGATGTTTTTTTACCTAAAGTAATTGTTTGTAATAAGACCATGACTCATGTCTATTATTCCAAAATCTATGATTAAATTCTATTTAAGGTCAAATATGTTTATTTTGAAATGTTTATGAGATCACAAGTGACTTTTCTGTACACACTGTCCAGATTATTTCAACATGTTCATTGATCATTAAAGTTTACATAATTGTAAAAGATTTCAGTAACGGTACTTATTTTTTTTAATTTCAAGGCCAAAACTCTTTTCATATCTTCTCCTTTGTCAACGGTTAATTCTAGAATTCTATTTTATAAAGCATGTCAGCACCTAGCATTGACTAAAGAAACACTTCTCAATTACTGCTAAATAAAATAAGACAGGTGCCACCGGATGAGCTCCCGAAGGTTTTTGGTGCATGTTTTTTATTCACTTATTTATAATTCGGTAATTATAAGCCCTTTTCAACTGTTTTTATAGTTTGTTCTTATGTTGTATTGTTACACCACTGTCCCAGGTTAAGGGGAGGGTTTGGCGCCAGCAAACTAGTTTAACACAGCCACATTCTATATGTGCATGTCCCAAGTCAGGAGCCTGTAGTTCAGTGGTTGTCGTTGGTTCATGTCTGTCATATATGTTTTTCGTAAATTGTTTTGTTGTAAATTAGGCCGTTAGTTTTCTCAATTGAATTGTTTCATATTTACATGTCGGGGCCTTTTATAGCCGACTGACTATACGGTATGGTTTTTCTCATTGTTGAAGGCCGTACGATTGCTCATAACTGCTGACATTCACTTCATTTGAACTTTGGTTGATAGTTGTCTCATTGGAAATCATACCACATCTCCTTATTTTTATATATATACACATTTTTGGGAAAATGTATGCTTCGCGGATACAAATTTGCAAGGAAATTGTTGAACCATCCATATTGATGTCTGTTTCAGTAACCATGGGTAATGCTTAGCAACTCAATATGGAAAAATATCAGAAATTTAGTACTATCTTATACTGCTTATAACTTATTCATAACATTTTGTGTCATTAAGCATAGCTTTAAGCGATTATTTTGATATTCAACTGATTTTATTTCTGCAATAAAATGTCATTTAAACAATATGAAATACATCTATTATTAATATATTAATTTCATTATTTAGATGTTCATTTTGTTAATTAACAAATCCTATTCAGTATACGGATATGGATAGTAGACTGCACATTGCTAGAAAACAAAGAAATAATGATGCCAATGTTAAAACGTGAATAATGTAATATAAATAGACAGGAAATACGAGAAAACAAATGATGAACATTGATTACCAAATTTTAATCTGCTAATCGAGTCCCTGTGCATCTAACGTGAACGTTTCTCATTTAGAACCATGTTCGAGCATTTTTTCTTTATGTCGATTTACCTAACAAAGGTATACTGTCAAGGTTACGGAAACGTATAAGGGACATAGTGAAAATAACATTGACTTTGACATTCTTTCGAAATTAAAATTTTGACATTAAAATCTTAAAATTTCGACTTAAACTCGAAATTTTAACTTTTCTAATCTCAAAATTTTGACAATAACTTAAAACTTTGTATTTTAAAATCTTGAAAGTTCGACTTTTAAAGTAGAAATTTTGACTTTATAAACTCAAAATTTCGACTTTTCAAAAGTAGAAATTTCAACTTAATACTCAAAGTTCGACTTTTAAAATTCAAAACTTATTACTTGTCACTTTCAAGGTTTAGTTGACTGTTACATGTTCGTCGTCTAATTTTCTAAAGTCAACACACCCCATACACCACAAAGGAATGTCCATTGAATTTCTAAGCAAATAAGAAGTATATAAAAAAAATGTCGCTTTCTTCCTGTTCATCGATCTGATATTGATTAATAAGTAAACAAACAACAGCAGTATTTTTCAGTTAAGTATATCACTTAAACGATGTTGTCCTTGAATGTACAATTTGATACAATACACGACTAAGTCCATGTAGATGTAGCATTTAGATTGATTATGCTTTGAGATGTATTATCATAAAAAGGGCCATTTTTTTTGTAAATGAGAGAGATGAAGGTAATGATGTAATTTCTTTTTTCAATGATTATTTTTACTGTAAGGCAGATATCTCTATCATTAAGGGAAATGTATTAATTCAAAAGTTTTGTACACACCAGGATTTGTTAAAACCGTGTATTGTGATATGGATTGACATTTCTATCTTTGGAAGAACTGTTCAATTGTAGTGTAATAAAAGCACATATCAAGTCATATAAAATGAGGGTATGCATAATTACCGCTTGTAAAGCTTTTTTGCTCATTATAGGACTGGGAGTAGGTAAACTTCTGGATGTCTGAGCACTGATGGGCCTTTCAACAGGTGCAAGAGAGGGTACACTGAGTGAAGAAGGACTCCTCGATTCATTAAACATAAGTCTGCTTTGTTCTTTCCTTCTCATATAGTCTTTGACACTTGCTTTATTCTCATCTGATCTTTCGTCTATAAATGATATACGTGAACTGGACGACCTACTCTTCCTTCCTTTCTCGTCTAAATACTTGTTAACACAGTTCCGCTCATAGTCCATACGTCGCTGTTCTGTAATAAGAATTAACATCTGATGAGGAAACATTATTTAATTATCTTGCTTTATTTCAACATAAAAATATTATATATCATCATTTCTAAACGTACTTTTCAAGTACCTGTGAATATGGTTCTAAAATTTTCTATCTAATGCTTTTTTCTTAGCTGATTTTGATTTCGCATTTCACGCTGAAGCTTTCGTTGTGCCAATTCTTAGGACAACGAATGGAGAGCTGTTCATTGACAAGCACTTTAACCCCGCTTAACATCAGTGTATGAACAATAAGATGTAGGGTATACATAATATAAAGCACTTTAACCCCGCTTAACATCAGTGTATTAACAATAAGATGTAGGGGATACATAATATATGAAATAACACCGCTTAACATCAGTGTATTAACAATAAGATGTAGGATATACATAATATATGAAATAACACCGCTTAACATCAGTGTATTAACAATAAGATGTAGGGTATACTTAACATCAGTGTATGAACAATAAGATGTAGGGTATACTTAACATCAGTGTATGAACAATAAGATGTAGGGTATACTTAACATCAGTGTATGAACAATAAGATGTAGGGTATACTTAACATCAGTGTATGAACAATAAGATGTAGGGTATACTTAACATCAGTGTATTAACAATAAGATGTAGGGTATACATAAAATATGAAATAACACCGCTTAACATCAGTGTATGAACAATAAGATGTAGGGTATACTTAACATCAGTGTATGAACAATAAGATGTAGGGTATACTTAACATCAGTGTATGAACAATAAGATGTAGGGTATACTTAACATCAGTGTATGAACAATAAGATGTAGGGTATACATAATATATGAAATAACCCCATGTAATAACTATTACTACTATTTACAGTTTTGTTATCAAATTATCAAGTTTCTAACTAAACAATGAATATTTAATTGGTAATATGTTTAATTTGTATTCTTAGATATTTTTAACATATATATGAATTAATTTTATAATAAGAGTATCTAAAAGTCGGGTTTAATTTTCCGTTGATATAATCAATAACATACTTAAAATCGGTATGTCTATTTTTGATTCCGAAGGTTCTTCACGTACCTAACATTCTAGATTCTGCCCTGAGTTGTTCGGTTTCGTCCTCAAAATCCAACATTGTCCCCCTCAGTTCCATCCGACTTTCTTCTATAGCATCAATCATGTCTTCTGTTTCTTGTTCGAACAAATCAAGAAGACTCTCCACAAATGCTTTCTAAAAGTAAAATCACAAAACTGTTAGCGAGTGCAGCATTGATGAGGGTATAGCTCAACGGAATTGACAGAATGGATAATAATTGGTAAAACAAAAAGAATAGTGAAAATGGGCCGAACAAATAAAGATTGGAATAATTGGGATCTAATATATAAAATACACAAGATAAAAGGACAGACAAAATTTATATATATGACCCATCTGATTATATAGTCCACTGTTTCAGTATCTTACTAGGCCAAGAACTTAAATTAGAGCGTAAGTTCTGATTGTTCTCGACCTTTTCAGTACCTTACACGGTCACATACTTAAATTAGACCTTAAGTTCTGATTGTATTGGACATTTTCACTACATTACACGGTCACAAACTTAAATTAAACCTTAAGTTCTGATTGCACTCGACCTTTTCAGTATCTTATACGGTCAAACAAATTAATTAGATCCTAAGTTCTCATTGTACTTGACCTCTTCAGTATCTTGTACGGTCAAAAACTTAAAGTGGCGGATCCAGAACTTTTATAAGGGGGAGCAATGACTGCCATAAGAGGGGGCCCGCTACAGTCATGCTTCAGTGATTCCCTATATAATCAACCAAATTTTTCCCACGAAACGGGGGAGGGGGTGGCGGGCCCCCCAGCCCCTGGATCCTCCTATGTTAAACTTAAAAGTTCTGGTTCAGCATTTTAATAAGATTCTTAGTTTTGATTGGAGTACAATAACAGACTTATCAAATTTTTCAAATTTGATAAAAGATATTTGGTTTAATGACATTTACTTTTCTTTGGGGACATGTTTTAATACCATGATATCACACGAAACAGTAATATTGAATATAATGCAGATTGTGTCAACAGAAATATGGAATATTGTGACATTCTGGGATTATCGGGACATTCTGGTAGATTAATTGTTGTGTACTTTGCATATAATATTTGAACTACAGTATTAATGATTTATAGAAAGGTTGTCCAGGATGTGTTTTCAGGAATGTATTCTGATACACATTCAAGGAAGAGAAGAATTTATCATAAACCGGATCTTGATTATCGATGTACCAGTATATGGAATAGTTAATGTTACCGACATGTACTTTTGAAACTTTTAGAACAATTGACTTCGTGCACAGTTCAATATCTACTTGAAAGAAAGCAATTATAACACATTCCATTTATATTGATGATTTAATAATTTCCTTGCTTGATAAAATATAATTAAATTAACAACGAACTATATTTACATTGCAGAGTCATTGCATTGTTGATTGGTGTATTGGAAATTTGTAGAGACATGAATGATAAAAAAAAAGAAACTGTCTACACAGTTCCAGCAAGACATTATAAAATTTTAATAAAAGATTAAAGGGAGCATGTTAAACATGCAAGACATTACAAAATATTCACACAATATGCAAAGTCAAGATCCTCGTCAGTGGGTGTTCATATCATTTCGTTTTGTCTTTAATGGCAGAGCCTCGTCAGTGGGTGATCTTATCATTTCGCTTTGTCTTTAATGACAGAGCCTCGTCAGTGGGTGATCATATCATTTCGTTTTGTCTTTAATGGCGGTGCCTCGTCAGTGGGTGATCATATCATTTCGTTTTGTTTTTAATGGCAGAGCATCGTCAGTGGGTGATCATATCATTTCGTTTTGTCTTTAATGACAGAGCCTCGTCAGTGGGTGTTCATATCATTTCGTTTTGTCTTTAATGGCAGAGCCTCGTCAGTGGGTGCTCATATCATTTAGTTTTGTCTTTAATGGCAGAGCCTCGTCAGTGGGTGATCATATCATTTCGTTTTGTCTTTAATGGCAGATCTTCGACAGTCAATTCATATGTTGTAGTCTAGACTGGGAATAATTTAGAGGTTGACGTATGGTACAGACCATTGTTACGATCCGAGAGGAGGGGATCGGATCGTAACACTTGGGTACAGACATCTGTCTATTATTGAAATCCGTATGTTGATCTCCATTTTTTTAATATTGTGTGGTGTTGTTTCCTCAACACTTACACAACGTTCTTTTGAATTTAATATTGATAAAAGTTCTCGGAGAATCTCATGCGTAGTACGCACGATATCAGTTTGTATCAGACTTTAATGTTTCTGCTACTTGGCTGTTACCCACTGACTGGGGCAACTTCTGGTGGCTTATCAGGTTATTCAGGTGTTTGGGATTGTGTTTTGAGGTTGTGTTTTAGGATTATGATATGAGATTTGTCTCATTGTCGTATATACCAAACATTTTCTTTGTTCATTTTATATGAGGCTTTACTATTGCTCAAGAGCACCTGTTTTACAGAAATGGCTAGGTCTTTTGCCCAGGAAAAGTTTAAGGGAGAATTGTTGTATTATAAAAGACTACATGTCAATTTTAAAGTTTATTGGGGAGAACCGAATATTGCAACATTATCATACAATAGATCTACAACAATATGATGTGGTTAAAAATAAACTCAACATAGAAACCGGGACTAACATGTTGTACGCCAGACTCGCGTTAATGTGTTGATACAATGTAGATATAGCGGTGATACAATGTAGATATAGTGGTGATACAATGATAGAAAATAAAGGTTGGTGTGATAATATTATATAATAACTTCAATATAGAAGTAATTTCAACTGTACTAAGTAATCTAAATAATCTAATACGAATAAAAGAGATGAGTTCTACGTCATCAATAACCTGCTGAAACAACTTTTGTTCTAATCAATCTCCAAATAGGTTTCCGTGTCATTTGGAAATAATGTAAATTACATGTTCAAAAGCCTCGGTGTCAACCTCTCTCATAATACACGAAAAGAGAATAAAATACCAATTTGAAGAGTGTTTAGAAACAATTATAAATCAATGTAATGTTGGGGATCACTTTAAGTAATATCGACCACTACTTTATTTTACTTTCAACTTAATACCAAATAACAGCTCACAACTCGATAAAAGGTGTGTTTACACATTTAAATTGTATTTAGTGAGAATTTGCATCGATATTGGGAACATTTAAAACTTAACAGCATCAATATTCTTCAGGAAAAGACAATGACGATCAATAATAATCCAGTACTTTATTTAGAGGTGGCAATTGTATCACGGTCTTCAGATGTACATTTTCATGAAATTTTGTGTCCTATGGCCTTCAAAGGTTTTTAGAATGGTCGAACATTACTTATATTGATATCCTTCGTACCGTATATATATTTTTTCAAAATATAGCATCAGGACCAATTGTAAGACGCTCAACTTTTAGGTTTGTTATCTTGGAAAGATTATGTTCACTTTACATTTAAAGTATCAAATATTTATAGATTGATTAATTGTTGGTGTTAAACGCCAATCTCAGTTGCAAAAAGAATGAAACCGTAGAGAAACAACTCAGACAACTCGGCCACCGAGGCCCTTCAGTGTTGACAGGCTAAAACTATAGATGAACTTCTCAGACAACTCGGCCACCGAGGCCCCTCAGTGTTGACAGGCTAAAACTATAGATGAACTTCTCAGACAACTCGACCACAGAGGCCCTTCAGTGTTGACAGGCTAAAACTATAGATGAACTTCTCAGACAACTCGGCCACCGAGGCCCCTCAGTGTTGACAGGCTAAAACTATAGATGAACTTCTCAGACAACTCGGCCACCGAAGCCCTTCAGTGTTGACAGGCTAAAACTATAGATGAACTTCTCAGACAACTCGGCCACCGAAGCCCTTCAGTGTTGACAGGCTAAAACTATAGATGAACTTCTCAGACAACTCGGCCACCGAGGCCTCTCAGTGTTGACAGGTTGAACTATAGATGAACTTCTCAGACAACTCGGCCACCGAGGCCCCTCAGTGTTGACAGGCTAAAACTATAGATGAACTTCTCAGACAACTCGACCACCGAGGCCCTTCAGTGTTGACAAGCTAAAACTATAGATGAACTTCTCAGACAACTCGGCCACCGAGGCCCTTCAGTGTTGACAGGCTAAAACTATAGATGAACTTCTCAGACAACTCGGCCACCGAGGCCTCTCAGTATTGACAGGTTGAACTATAGATGAACTTCTCAGACAACTCGGCCACCGAGGCCCCTCAGTGTTGACAAGCTAAAACTATAGATGAACTTCTCAGACAACTCGGCCACCGAGGCCCTTCAGTGTTGACAGGCTAAAACTATAGATGAACATCTCAGACAACTCGGCCACCGAGGCCCTTCAGTGTTGACAGGCTAAAACTATAGATGAACTTCTCAGACAACTCGGCCACCGAGGCCTCTCAGTGTTGACAGGTTGAACTATAGATGAACTTCTCAGACAACTCGGCCACCGAGGCCCCTCAGTGTTGACAGGCTAAAACTATAGATGAACTTCTCAGACAACTCGGCCACCGAGGCCCCTCAGTGTTGACAGGCTAAAACTATAGATGAACTTCTCAGACAACTCGGCCACCGAGGCCCTTCATTGTGACAGGCTAAAACTATAGATGAACTTCTCAGACAACTCGGCCACCGAGGCCCTCAGTGTTGACAGGCTAAAACTATAGATGAACTTCTCAGACAACTCGGCCACCGAGGCCCCTCAGTGTTGACAGGCTAAAACTATAGATGAACTTCTCAGACAACTCGGCCACCGAGGCCCTTCAGTGTTAACAGGCTAAAACTATAGATGAACTTCTCAGACAACTCGACCACCGAGGCCCTTCAGTGTTGACAGGCTAAAACTATAGATGAACTTCTCAGACAACTCGGCCACCGAGGCCCCTCAGTGTTGACAGGCTAAAACTATAGATGAACTTCTCAGACAACTCGGCCACCGAGGCCCCTCAGTGTTGACAGGCTAAAACTATAGATGAACTTCTCAGACAACTCGACCACCGAGGCCCCTCAGTGTTTACAGGCTGAACTATAGATGAACTTCTCAGACAACTCGGCCACCGAGGCCCCTCGGTGTTGACAGGCTGAAACTATAGATGAACTTCTCAGACAACACGGCCACCGAGGGTCCTCAGTGTTCACAGGCTAAAACTATAGATGAAATTCCCAGAAAACTCGACCACCGAGGCTCCTCAGTGTTGACAGGCTAAAACTATAGATGAACTTCCCAGACAACTCGGCCACCGAGGCCCCTCAGTGTTGACAGGCTAAAACTATAGATGAACTTCCCAGAGAACTCAACCACCGAGGCCCCTCAGTTTTAACTGGCTAAAACTATAGATGAACTTCCCAGACAACTCGGCCACCGAGGCCTCTCAGTGTTGACAGGCTTAAACTATAGATGAACTTCCCAGACAACTCGGCCACCGAGGCCTCTCAATGTTGACAGGCTAAAACTATAAATGAACTTCCCAGACAACTCGACCACCGAGCCCCCTCAGTGATAGGCTACAACTATAGATGAACTTCCCAAACAACTCGGCCACCGAGGCCCCTCAGTATTGACAGGTGAACTATAGATGAACTTCTCAGACAACTCGACCACCGAGGCCTCTCAGTGTTTACAGGCTAAACTATAGATGAACTTCTCAGACAACTCGGCCACCGAGGCCTCAGTGTTGACAGGCTAAAACTTTAGATGAACTTCCCAGACAACTCGACCACCGAGGCCCTCAGTTTTGACAGGCTAAAACTATAGATGAACTTCCCAGACAACTCAGCCACCGAAGCCTCTCAGTGTTGACAGGCTAAAACTATAGATGAACTTCCCAGACAACTCGGCCACCGAGGCCCCTCAGTGTTGACAGGCTAAAACTATAGATGAACTTTTCAGACAACTCGACCACCGAGGCCTCTCAGTGTTAACAGGCTAAAACTATAGATGAACTTCCCAGACAACTCGGCCACCGAAGGCCTCTCAGTGTTAACAGGCTAAAACTATAGATGAACTTCTCAGACAACTCGGCCACCGAGGCCCCTCAGTGTTAACAGGCTAAATCTATAGATGAACTTCTCAGACAACTCGGCCACCGAGGTCCCTCAGTGTTGACAGGCTGAAACTATAGATGAACTTCTCAGACAACTCGACCACCGAGGCTCCTCAGTGTTGACAGGCAGAAACTATAGATGAACTTCTCAGACAGCTCGACCACCGAGGCCCCTCAGTGATAGGCTGAAACTATAGATGAACTTCCCAGACAACTCGACCACCGAGGCCCCTCAGTGTTAACAGGCTAAAACTATAGATTAACTTCCCAGACAACTCGACCACCGAGGCCCATCAGTGTTGACAGGCTAAACTATAGATGAACTTCTCAGACAACTCGGCCACCGAGGCCCCTCAGTGTTGACAGGCTAAACTATAGATGAACTTCTCAGACAACTCGGCCAACGAGGCCCCTCAGTGTTGACATGCTAAACTATAGATGAACTTCTCAGACAACTCGGCCACCGAGGCCCTTCAGTGTTGACAGGCTAAACTATAGATGAACTTCTCAGACAACTCGGCCACCGAGGCCCCTCAGTGATAGGCTACAACTATAGATGAACTTCACAGACAACTCGGCCACCGAGGCCTCTCAGTGTTGACAGGTTGAACTATAGATGAACTTCTCAGACAACTCGACCACCGAGGCCCCTCAGTGTTGACAGGCTGAACTATAGATGAACTTCTCAGACAACTCGACCACCGAGGCCCCTCAGTGTTGACAGGCTGAACTATAGATGAACTTCTCAGACAACTCGATCATCGAGGCCCCCAGTATCAAATACGCTATACATTATGGTTAGTCAATATTTTTTGTATATAGTTGAAATGACGGTAAGCCGTATATTAAATCCATAGGACTTTTTCTATACTAAGCGGAAATAGTTTTATTTGTATTTCTAAACAGTTAAGTGCGTGTATCTCTTAAATATATATAAATTTGTTGACTTGTTTGTCTACTCTAGGGGCGATTTAGAGTTTGACCTATTGTATGGACATCTACTGTTGACTTGTTTGTCTACTCTAGGGGCGATTTAGAGTTTGACCTATTGTATGGACATCTACTGTTGACTTGTTTGTCTACTCTAGGGGCGATTTAGAGTTTGACGTATTGTATGGACATCTACTGTTGACTTGTTTGTCTACTCTAGGGGCGATTTATAGTTTGACCTATTGTATGGACATCTACTGTGGACTTGTTTGTCTACTCTAGGGGCGATTTAGAGTTTGACCTATTGTATGGACATCTACTGTGGACTTGTTTGTCTACTCTAGGGGCGATTTAGAGTTTGACCTATTGTATGGACATCTACTGTTGACTTGTTTGTCTACTCTAGGAGCGATTTAGAGTTTGACCTATTGTATGGACATCTACTGTTGACTTGTTTGTCTACTCTAGGGGCGATTTAGAGTTTGACCTATTGTATGGACATCTACTGTTGACTTGTTTGTCTACTCTAGGGCGATTTAGAGTTTGACCTATTGTATGGACATCTACTGTTGACTTGTTTGTCTACTCTAGGGCGATTTATAGTTTGACCTATTGTATGGAATCTACTGTGGACTTGTTTGTCTACTCTAGGGGCGATTTAGAGTTTGACCTATTGTATGGACATCTACTGTGGACTTGTTTGTCTACT
Organism: Mytilus coruscus; assembly: GCA_017311375.1. Classification (NCBI taxonomy): domain Eukaryota; kingdom Metazoa; phylum Mollusca; class Bivalvia; order Mytilida; family Mytilidae; genus Mytilus; species Mytilus coruscus. The sequence goes on from JAASAO010000104.1 coordinate 47,639, forward strand.
CTAGGGGCGATTTAGAGTTTGACCTATTATATGGACATCTACTGTGGACTTGTTTGTCTACTCTAGGGGCGATTTAGAGTTTGACCTATTGTATGGACATCTACTGTTGACTTGTTTGTCTACTCTAGGAGCGATTTAGAGTTTGACCTATTGTATGGACATCTACTGTTGACTTGTTTGTCTACTCTAGGGGCGAATTTGACCTATTGTATGGACATCTACTGTGGACTTGTTTGTCTACTCTAGGGGCGATTTATAGTTTGACCTATTGTATGGACATCTACTGTGGACTTGTTTGTCTACTCTAGGGGCGATTTAGAGTTTGACCTATTGTATGGACATCTACTGTGGACTTGTTTGTCTACTCTAGGGGCGATTTAGAGTTTGACCTATTATATGGACATCTACTGTGGACTTGTTTGTCTACTCTAGGGGCGATTTAGAGTTTGACCTATTGTATGGACATCTACTGTTGACTTGTTTGTCTACTCTAGGAGCGATTTAGAGTTTGACCTATTGTATGGACATCTACTGTTGACTTGTTTGTCTACTCTAGGGGCGAATTTGACCTATTGTATGGACATCTACTGTGGACTTGTTTGTCTTTCCGTCGTCTCTCGTATTTTTGTCTTTGAATGGCCCCTTGGTATCTTTCGCCTCCTTTTTTCTACTTCTATCCCGATAGAAAATAAATTAGCATTACCTACAAAAAGGTCGGTTGAACACAGGAACAACACTACGATCTAATCCGACAGCGTTTTTTACAGCGGAGGCATTCCGGTGTTATGTTGCCACAGACATTTCTACCCACGTGACTTGCGTTTTTGACTGATAACCGAACGTATTTCGTATAATTACGCGGATATTATCGAATGCAAAATAGCATTCCTTATCGCTTGTTATATATTAATTTCATCAATAAATATTCATGAAAATATTTTTTAAGAACATAGATAAATGATATGAAAATGTTTTGTCGTGAGAAATATATATATCAATAACAAATCAGGAATACCGAAAATTTGTGTTAACGCATGATGAAGAATATCTCAAGAAAGTTTTGTAGCAAACGCGGGGAAATATGAATGCCAACTCAAATCCAATCTATTAGAAAAACGAATTATTACAGAAGAGTGTCCACAATGCACTTGCACTGCACTATCATTAGAATAGTAGAATAGAATGATGTACAAATGGATGAAAATTATATATAACTGTTATACAAATATTAATATAATAACAACAAACCAGAGTATACTGATAACAAATGATTATATCACTACAATAATATAGTTATTACGGTGAGGTTGAATTCCCTGTCATTTATTCATCATCCACACACGAATTTGTCTCAGAAAAAAAAATCTATGTACCTTAACCTAACTTTCAGGTATAGAGATGGGATTTTTTTCTGAGACAAGCGCTTGTGACCATCCACCAGAACTTGCGGTCATCCGATGTTCAGTACTTCAGTACTTTGATTTGGTTTTATGATTACAAATTTCCTAACTGCTGATAAAGCTTCCAACTATGATAAGCGGACGTGATGTCACTTTGTTTTGAAACAGCGTATTTAGTATTGGTTGAGTAAGTAGACAGAACACGGAATCGATCGCATAGCTCTTTCAATCTCATTAATATTTCCGATTTACTTGAAATCTGACAGCACAATTAATAGGATTAACCACATTCCGTATGGTTCAATATCCACACAAGTCAAAGAAAATTCAACCAGTTCTACAATAATAAGATGCATATAACACCGTAAAGGTTGTGCAAGGAAGTTTATGTTGATCGATTTATACTGCTGGGTTGCTGACTTCTCCGCAATATTTCCTTTTTATTAACGAAATTGACACTGATCATTACAAAATATATAGTGGAGTGACCAAGCCAACAAATTTTCAACTTTAATGGACCACCCTAACTGCAGGCTAAATTATGTATGAATTTTCGTATTTATTTTGAAATGTTTAAACTTTAAATTTTGCCTGGTCGTAGAATCGAAAAATGGTGCAAATTTGTAAAATTTAGGTCAAAGTTCGGAAGTTTAGTTTTTCATTAGTGTCAAAACAATCACAAGGGGTTACAAAAAGTCAGTAAATAATATCTGAATTGTGAAATAAGCAAGACATTACTCCTTTAACGAATGAATAAACAATAGCAGTTCACTTTCGAGTCAATTTAAAAAAAATTGTAATCACCAAATGCCCATTTTTAGGGAAATTCAGGTGGGCAACAAGAGTAAGACAAAACAGGAAATGGCTTTCAATTGATATTTTGTACATTACATGTACATTTAGAGATATATTTCTGGTTTTTACGCAGTTTCTTAAGTTTATTTTGTTTTTGTTTAATTATATTCCAGTTGCAAGCGGCAAATATTTCACTAAGTAACTGAATAAAGTGGTTTAAATGAAGTACTGATAGGTAAACATATATTTTTCTGTTGTGAACATTGAGGGCAGGAGTTTTGACATCAGCAGCCTACTAGGAACCCCTCAGAAAGAATTGCTGCAAGGGTCCTTCAAATGCAAAGTGCACAACATTTTCAGAAAGCCGGGTTTCTCATTGTTCTTCCCTGGGTTTAAACATTAAACTTAGTGAAAGATGTAACCACCATCCATGAGTTTTACTGTAATATATGTATACGAAATAATTTTCAAATATTCTGACTTTACATAATTTGTTCAGACATTGTTTTCATCATCGTCTTCTTCGGAAATTGCTTTGTGGAGTAAGATGATTCTTACATCCCTCAGACCCTCCAAACGATCAAATACTTGGAAAAGCCGAAGTGTGTTGCATACACAACTTTTATTTCAAGCTCTTTATCCGTGCATGTAAAAACAAGGTCTTGAAGGAAATATGATGACATAGGTCTCTCGAAAAAAACCGGTATGTGTTCTAAGTTCTTCAAGCAAATGTGCGATCTTTATAAACAGAAAAATATCGTCAATGCCTTCAGTGCTTTTGAATAAGACCAAACATGAACTTCGACAGTTAAGGAACGCCGTCCATACTTTTGGTTCAATGCTTTTTATACAGTTTACGTTTCTCTAACAATTGAAAAATGCTTCAACCAAAGGAGCCATGAGAGCATCATAGGGCAGTATTAATTCTGGGACACTACGATTAAACTGTTCGCAAATAAGAAAATGCTTACTGTATTTCGAGCATAAACTCCAGAGTCAACACATATGTCATCTATCCCAGCTGAAGTTAATAACCCACTTCATGTTACTGTTGCCATTAAAGAAAGATGAAAGCCATGACATTCTCATATTCTTATAATGTGGGACTATAAAACGTCTGCCATACACCATATTTCTTATTGTGCATCAGCATGCAATTGCTAGTCAAACGTTGGCACAGCATTTTGCTGAACATATCCAAACATTATTTCATAGTGGTATATATAATAAAGTGTTTCTTTGTTTGGTGTATATGACTGGAGCATAAGGTAGAAACGTACAAATTTGAATTCTGATAGCCTTTTCTAAAAGCTCGTCCGAATTGGACCAAATTTTGTCAGTGTATTTTGCAGAAAAAGGAGTTCGGTGTGAGCCAAGGCTCCGTGTTGAAGACCGTACTTTGACCTATAATGGTTTACTTTTATAAATTTTGACTTGGATGGAGAGTTGTCTCATTGGCACTCATACCACATCTTCTTATATCTATTGGATCAAAGTTTTGTGTGAAATAAGCTGAATAAATATCCAAGACTTGTCCGAAGTATCGACTTTTTCCTTAAAACAAAACTGAATCTCCCCATTAGCATAGGAATCACAATGTCAATTAGTTCTTTTTTAGTTTGTCGATTGGTAAGCATGTCATAAGTTTGTTATTAGAATCATCAAACGTCAAAGATCTGTCTAGGTCATCAAACGTCAAACATCTGTCTAGGTCATCAAACGTCAAAGATCTGTCTAGGTCAGGTCATCAAACGTCAAACATCTGTCTAGGTCATCAAACGTCTAAGATCTGTCTAGGTCATCAAACGTCAAAGATCTGTCTAGGTCATCAAACGGCAAAGATCTGTCTAGGTCATCAAACGTCAAAGATCTGTTTAGGTCATCAAACGTCAAAGATCTGTCTAGGTCAAGTTAAATTTTAAAGGAACTTATTATATCGTTTGTGTCTGCTTTCTACTGAAAGACAGCCATAAGTTTGGAGTGAAAATTATTTTTACCATCAATTGTCTCAGCATTGATGTTAACATAATAAGCTCCCGGTTATATCATATGAACACCTTCTTAAAATGCGGCAATACCATTAGGTAAATATGCACGTTTGGATTTTGCTTATTTCCTAATTTTCTAAGCTAGTCAGATATTTTCGTACTTCCGAGTATCATGCACGAAAGCCATGGGAATTTAGATTGTCATTAACACTATTTTTATCCAAACTCATGGTGTAGTTGTAATGCCAATTTTAGATGAAATGGTATAGAAAAAATAGTTGCTTAATGTAACTATATACATTCTGCTATTGCTAAGACTTTAGACATCTTGTCGTCAGGAAGTTCAGAAGTAAATACCATCACCATTGTAAGCTTAAGCATCAACTATCCATAACAAAAACTTCTTAAGCCAGAAAGGAGTGTTGTATGAAATATAAAATAGATATTTCAGATGTTGTTAGGTAAGTCCCATTTGTTGTTTCTAAGAACTTCATTTAAGTAGGAACTATTGAATAGGCTGCATGTAATGTTTAGTCTTCATTGCTAGTTAGTGTCTCAATTTCAGTTTCAATATCTGTCAGTATTTATCCATATTTTACATGGTTAGCTGCTTTACAAGCTTACGAAATCAGTGAAATACTAAACCCAACATTTGATTCTCCCTGCCTTTTTTGTTTCCGTATAACGATTTATTTAGCATAATGTTTTTTTTCAAACTTACACTGCAGTGTGGCTGAATCGTACTTTGTTTTCAATTCATGAAGTAGGAAGCAGAAATATTGATAATTATGTTACCAAAAGAAAAGACATGACAAAGGCTTTTTGTGCACAAGCAAGTCTCCAAGAATAACACAAAACAGCCAATGAGAAGCCTTCTCGTACATATAAAACATTCAACTCATCGTTAAATCTTCTTTCTTCTGATTGCTAAGTTGAAAAAATAACAGAAAAAGCCCTGTAGTATAGGGCCTTGGTTTTAAACTCTTGTGAAAATTGAGTGACTTTATTTCTTAATAAATAAATTTGGTGTATTTACTGTCTTCTGATTGGTTAAAAGTATTATTTTTATTTTCAATGTTGTCAAGTTTTATGGCGACACGCCCACTCTGACGTTGTGTATTCATACGCCAACGTGTGTGTACATTGTTATTGTTAATATAAATAATATAAAAAGTTCTTTGAGCCTTATTTTTGATAGAAATTTATTTATAATGAATGGCAATAATTTATTTTGAATTTATTGAACCATAAAATTAATTTTTGACTCTTCACATTTTACATAATCCGCTTCGAGGATTATTCAATGTGAAGAGTCAAAAATTAATTTTATGGTTCAATAAATTCAAAATAAATAATAGCTATTAATTAAATAATTTAATTTTGGATGTAACGCGTCTTCTGATTGACTGACGTTGTTTTGTTTATCAGTTCATAGACATAATTTTGTCATGTGACCGTGACGTCATCAACGTTTTTTCATGGTTTAAAATGAATTTAGAATTAAATTATAAGAAATGACTGTAATATATTTTTTCTGTCTATTCGAAATAACATAAAAAATGTGGTGCACACTTTAAAATAACCCGCTACGCGGGTTATTCAGTGTGCACCACATTTTTGATGTTATTTCTTCATAGACAGAAAAAATATTACAGTCATTCCTTAAATGTCGTTTAGATAATTTTATTATTTTTTGGAGCCCTTCGTCAGATTCAATGAAACGTAGATTTATGTCGCGTTTCTACGATTTGTGCTTGCAGAACATACTACAAGTCCAGTCAAAAGGCATGGGCATTTTTCTGGTCAGAACAGACTAGGATATATAATTAAAAAAGCTTGCGAAGATGTCAGCATTAGTGGACTACTATACGTAGATATATTCCGGGAATAACACTAATCCGCTCCAATTTGTCTTTTATTGTTAGAAAAATCTATTTTTAACTTTTAGAAAAACACGATAAAACATCTTTTTGGTAAAAATTTATCAGTCAAAATCTTTTTAAAACATTGTTGAATAAACTTGTGATACAAACATATCAATACTAACATATTTAATTGACAAAAACACAAACAATAGTATGATGAATTTTTGAAGCGATGCGTCAATAAAAAGTAAATCTACATCGTATCGGTAGGAGAAATAAAACCGGAAATTCATAGAATTTTTAATGTATATTAAAGTATGTCGAAAAACGTGAATTTATTACAAAAACCGAGCCGGAAAGGTCTTATAACTGTACAGAATGAAGTCTTATTACTTTTTAGCGCGAAAAAAATGGAAGATAACGATGCAATGAAAATTTTCAAATGTTGTAACCACTCCGTGGAAATAGAACAGAGTGCATATTCTTAAAACTGAGTGAAAACGAGCATAATAAGGCAAAATAGAAGAAATTATAGTTTTACAATATAGATATGTACTTAAACTCTTCATAAAATGCCAAATCAAGAGTTTGATGGCTTTAAAAAGAAACAAAAGTAAAACAGTTTGTCGAGTTGCATTTTGAATGAAAAAATTCAACATGTCTTTTTATTTCCATTTTATGAAAAACTGCACCGTAGGAAATGGCTACGACCGGGTAAAAAAGTAAGATTAATGCAATGGCTTTGCAAAAAAAATCATTTTCAGCCTGCAGTTATGCCGGTCCATAAAAGTAGTAAAATAAGCACCTTTTTCTTGATTTGTCACTCCACTAATAGGCGTCAAGGACATATGAAGATGAGAGTTAAATGTATTCAACAGTTGGACAATACGTACAAAGTATAGGTCAAGCCAAAGGAATATACCAAGATCCAGAAATTTAACTAAACCAGGTATTGGTGCAGAAAAAAAACTAAACAAAAATAAAACAAAACAAAAACAAAGGCAAAAAAAAATAAAATAAAAAATAAACCCATCAAAAACATAAAACTTGAGAAAAATATCCATGATATTGATGAAGAATTTAAGTTATATATATCGTTTATCTAAGGCTTTGAAAAGTAATCTGATACGAATTGTTCTTTTTAAGGACTATTTTGTTAGAACATCAATAATAGTACTTAGTCCTACATTTAAAAAGCAAATATTGATTGCTGATGGAACAATTGTTTGACCTTTGTTTTGATTACACCACAGATATTAATTATAAGATCAATCGATATTAGATTTTCTTTTACAGGAACTTTCATAATAAAAATGATCTTTTCATACAAGAGAGGCGAAAGATACCAAAGGGACATTCAAACTCATAAGTCGAAAATAAACTGACAACGCCGTGGCAAAAAAGAAAAAGACCAAAAGACATATACACTGAAACACAACATAGAAAACTGAAGACTGCGCAACACGAACCCCACCAGAAACCGGAGTACAACTTCAATTGGATAAATTCTTCTAGATCTTTATACCTTAATTTAAGCATATCACGCTTTTATGCATATTTGATATTATCAAATAATTTTTTGCAATTTATTACATTTTGTCTATGAATTCTTGACATCTTTAGCGTTTATAAGAAATTAGAGAATAGGTTCAGCAACTTTCATTTCAACATCTATTTAATTTCTACTCTATAGGAATATTGTTTGCAATGTTTCCCGAAAGAACTTAAAAAGAAATTTATCAACACAAATTAATAGATACACCAATCACAACCAGAACCGGTTGGTGTATTCTTTGGTCTTTGGGATTGGTACCTTAGTTTTCATACAGGTTCAGATAAGCATGGATGGCAATCTTTAAGGTTTACAATGCAGCTGCAGTGATATTTGCCCAATGGCACTAATTCATGAATAAAATAATTTTTTTTGCAACGAAAGGCGCTTCCATCGGGTATTATAGAGGTTGCAGTGACATTTGACCAAAGGCAGTAATTCATGTATCATAATGAAATTTTTTTGTGCAACGAAAGGCGCTTCTATCGGGTTCTATAGAGGCAAAAATCGTTCGTACGATGAAAATAACTAAATAATGTTTTTAGCTTACAATTTCTCTCCATTTTCACAGGATTATTGGTAGTATTTGGTTATTTTTATGCAGCACTTCTACACAAAGAAAAATTTGTTCTTTATTGTAAATTTGTTCTGGTCTAGATTATACACGAAATATGTGTCATTGGATGTTAATATTAATAAAAAAAAAACCCAAGCAATCAAATTATTCATTTTCAGAAAAAATATCAGATTCAGTTAAAATTTGTGAGAACCTACTGCAGATGTTTACAAATATGATATAATGTTAAATAACCTCAGTTAACACATAGAGGTGTTTAATAATGGGTCATGAAAGAAAGATTAGAAAAATGAAGGAAACTAGCGCTCAGTCTCTTTCTTATATAAATTGTTCTCCATAGATAATTTAAAACATAGACTACGAGTTTATTTTTACAGACTCAAAATTTCGATTTCTATAAGAATTCGTCCTGTCCATTTTCATTGAACTAGTACACATTTTTGTTTAGGGGCCAGCTGAAGCCCGCCTCCGGGTGCGGGATTTTCTCGCTGTGTTGAAGACCCATTGGTGGCCTTCGGCTGTTTTCTGCTCTTTGGTTGGGTTGTTGTCTCTTTGACACATTCCCCATTTCCATTCTCAATTAAGATAGTTGTGATCTCTGTTATAAGTTATTTCTAAATACATTTCCTCGGAAAGTTTCGGAACCCATGTTGTTGTATAGTGACTATGGAATGTATATTTTAGAACAGTTTTATTTTATTTATATCAGTATAAGGTTAACTACATATGATCGGTGACGTCATCAACAAATATTGTTAGAGAACCATAGGTGGATGTACGCAAAACAAACATTAGACAATCACAGTCTGCTTTGGGTTCTACTGTTATTTTATTATTCTTGCATAGAAAAAAATGTACAATCAAAATAAGTGCTCCGAACTTCAGTTCGCTTCGTAAAGTAACAATATCGTTAAATACTAGTTTCTTCTGTTTTCAGACCATTTACATATGTATGTAAATAGTTTAATAGTTGTTTTCGGGCTGATTAATAACCGTATCTTTTTGGTCCTTCTATAAACCGTTTGAACATAACAAACTGTAGAAGACACTGGTCATACTGGTATTTCAGTGTTAAAAGTTGATTATTGGGACAGTACAATAAGAAAATAAAGGTTTTACAATATATGCAATTTAATCTTAAGACACTTTTAATTTGAAGTAAGAAAAGGAAACATGGAAAAATATAAAGATTGCTAAAATAAAAATTTATTCTTTTAACTTACCCGCACATGAGGACTGAGTATTTTGATTTTGCCTTTGTACTTACCCGCACATGTGGACTGAGTATTTTGATTTTGCCTTTGTACTTACCTGCACATGTTGACTGAGTCTTTTAATTTTGCCTTTTACTTACCCGCACATGTGGACTGAGTCTTTTAATTTTGCCTTTGAACTTACCCGCACATGTGGACTGAGTCTTTTGATTTTTCCCTGAATATCTGGATTTTTTAGTAACTCTTCCATTGCGGTATGTCTGGAACCAAAAATTGACAACAAAAAGTTTGTTAAATCTCAATTAATTTAACTAGTCATGAAAGTTCAACTGCAATAACATGCTTTAAAATGAAGTACGTTCCACTGCTACAAATCACCACATCGTAAAACGTTTGGGAATCCTGCAATTTAAAAGCTAATCAATGCTATTACTAATTCATAACCGTCATAGAACTGTCACAGCGCCATCTGGTAATCGATAAGACAAACAATGCATATAAACAATGGTTGCTATAGAGAAAATGATTTTAAAAAGATCTTGTCGATATTTCAATACTTAAAATACTAAGTCTTATATATAAAATCTCGGTTTCTATGAACTATTTCTTTTTGTTTGGTATCAAAGGAAAAAAATGGCATTGCCACCAGTGAACTATAATTACAGTAGACTAACTTTAGCCGGGTTGAAATCGTTAGAAATAAAATATTGTAATGAAAATCACATATCACAACAACTGTTAAAAAGGAGTGTTCTTTATTTCCTTTTCGTTAAACATGTAACGCATACATAATGTTGAATCACTCAATGCAAGGTGTAATTCTTGTACTATCCGGTACTTTCTGCATTTGCCATGAGTGGATTACAATTGGACCATCCAGGCGGTATTATGAATATACACACATGTAGATAGTTAAATGCAGACGATACAACAAGTTAATTAACATTGATGATAAAAGGGGTATCTTTTCGTCGTACTTAAACTATATCAATTGACCCGCGCGACAAGGTGTATAACCTGTAGTATAGACTGTTTCCCCGTCTGGTATATTTGCTGTTTCCCGTCTGGTATATTTGTAAAACTTGACGGTATACTGAAAATTTACGTAACCAACCTATCCGAGATCGAACATGCAAAAAGTAAATCAACCTCCGACCAGTGAGTGACCTAAAACGTTGAATCACCTCGAGCCCAGAGAGGGCAGTGGAGTATATATCTCCCAGTTTACACGATAATTCAAAGCTTGCTTATCCCTTCATGATTTCCTTCATAGATGATTGCTGCTTACAAAGAAGCTATTGTACCAAGGGTTTCAAATGATAAAATTGAAGTAATCTTTTCAAAAGTTTTTCGGACGTCATCACGAGTCAGTTGACCGTTATGGAATATCTGTGTCAATGATGACCACAAATACTAGTATGTCTTTACCACAATCCCACGAATACTAGTATGTCTTTTAATTACCACAATCCCACGAATACTAGTATGTCTTTACCACTATCCCACGAATACTAGTTTGTCTTTACCACAATCCCGTCTACTTTTACTCGAGTGTGAAATCATCGATTGAGACTTACCATACTTACCATGAACAACATGACGGGTGTCACGAGTGAAGCATATTCTGCCTACCCTTCCGGAGTTCATGAGATCAACCCCAGTTTTTTTTTTTTTGGTGGGGTTCTTTTTACTCCGTCTTTAGTTTTATATGCAGTGTTTTATATACTTGTTTTTCTTTTCCTCGTCTTTCGTTTTTTTGACATGGCGTTTTCAATAACCCATCGACATTTTTGAATGTTTACTTGGAAGTTTCTGCCTCTTTTTTTGATAGGACAAATCTTCCGAATAACCTACGTTTTAACATACAACAGTTCAAATCATCCGAATCATATAAGGACCTACAGTGAAACATGTAATAGGTCAATTTTCTCCGAGTCTAAAGGTGAACTACGGTAGAATATGCGACAGGTCAATTTAACTGGAGTCTAAAGATGACCTACGGTAGAACATGTGGCAGGTCAATTCACCCAGAGTCTAAAAGTGACCTATAGTATAACATGAAACAGGTCAATTCACCCAGAGTCTAAAGGTGACCTATGGTAGAACATGTGTAACAGATCTATTCAATCAGAGTCTAAAGGTGACCTTTGGTAGAACATGTGTAACAGGTCTGTTCCAAGAGTCTAAAAGTGACCTATGGTATTACATGTAACTGGTCAATCATCCAGAGTCTAAAGGTGAATTATGGTAGAACATGTAACAGGTCAATTCACCCAGAGTCTAAAGATGACCTATGGTAGAACATGTGTAACAGGTCTTTTCAATCAGTCTTAAGGTGACCTATGGTAGAACATGTGTAACAGGTCAATTCACCAAGAACCTAAAGATGACCTTTAGTAGAACATGTATAACAGCTCTTTTCAAGCAGAGTCTAAAGGTGACCTATGGTTTAACATGTGTAATAGGTCAATTCATCCAGAGTCTAAAGGTGACCTATGGTATCACATGTAACTGGTCAATCATCAAGAGTATAAAGGTGAGTTATGGTAGAACATGTAACAGGTCAATTCACCCAGAGTCTAAAGGTGACCTATGGTAGAACATGTGTAACAGGTCTATTCAATCAGAGTCTAAAGGTGACCTATGGTAGAACATGTGTAACAGGTCTATTCAACCAGAGTCTAAAGGTGACCTATGGTAGAACATGTAACAGGTCAATTCATTAAGAGTCTAAGATGACCTATGGTAGAACATGTATAACAGGTCTTTTCAACAAGAGTCTAAAGGTGACCTATGGTTGAACATGTGTAACAGGTCAATTCACCCAGAGTCTAAAGGTGACCTATGCTATAACATGTAACTGGTCAATCATCCAGAGTCTAAAGGTGAATTATGGTAGAACATGTGACAGGTCAATTCACCCAGAGTCTAAAGGTGACCTATGGTATAACATGTACCTGGTCAATTCATCCAGAGTCTAAAGGTGACCTATGGTATAACATGTAACAGGTCAGTTCAGCCAGAGTCAAAAGGTGACCTATTTTAGAACATGTGTAACAGGTCTATTCAACCAGAGTCTAAAGGTGACCTATGGTAGAACATGTGTAACAGGTCTATTCAACCAGAGTCTAAAGGTGACCTATGGTAGAACATGTGTAACAGGTCAATTCACCCAGAGTCTAAAGGTGACCTATGGTAGAACATGTAACAGGTCAATTCACCCCGAGTCTAAAGGTGACCTACGGTAGAGTATGTAACAGGTCAATTTACTCCGAGTCTAAAAGTGACCTATGATAGAGTATGTAACAGGTCAAATCGCCTTGAGTCTAAAGATGACCTACGGTAGAACATGTAACTGGTCAAATCACCCAGAGTCTAAAGATAATCTACGGTAAAACATGTAACAGGCCAATTCACTCCGAGTCTAAAGGTGACCTATGGTAGAAAATGTAACAGTTCAATTCACCCCGAGTTTAAAGGTGACCTACGGTATAACTTGTAAAAGGTCAATTCACCTAGAGTCTAAAGATGACCTATGGTAGAACATGTAATAGGTCTATTCAATCAGAGTCTAAAGATGACCTACGGTAGAGTATGTAACAGGTCAATTCAATCCGAGTCAAAATGTGACCTATGGTAGAGTATGTAACTGGTTAAATCACCCAGAGTCTAAAGATGACCTATGGTAGAACATGTGTAACAGGTCTATTCAACCAGAGTCTAAAGGTGACCTATGGTAGAACATGTGTAACAGGTCGATTCACCCAGAGTCTAAAGGTGACCTATGGTAGAACATGTAACAGGTTAATTCATTAAGAGTCTAAGATGACCTATGGTAGAACATGTATAACAGGTCTTTTCAACAAGAGTCTAAAGGTGACCTATGGTTTAACATGTGTAATAGGTCAATTCATCCAGAGTCTAAAGGTGACCTATGGTATAACATGTAACTGGTCAATCATCCTAGAACAAGTAACAGGTCGATTCACCCAGAGTCTAAAGGTGACCTATGGTAGAACATGTAACAGGTCAATTCATTAAAGTCTAAGATGACCTATGGTAGAACATGTATAACAGGTCTTTTCAACAAGAGTCTAAAACCTATGGTTGAACATGTGTAACAGGTCAATTCACCCAGAGTCTAAAGGTGACCTATGGTATAACATGTAACTGGTCAATCATCCAGAGTCTTAATGTGAATTATGGTAGAACATGTAACAGGTCAATTCACCCAGAGTCTAAAGGTGACCTATTGTATAACATGTAACTGGTCAATTCATCCAGAGTCTAGTAACAGGTCAGTTCACCCAGAGTCAAAAGGTGACCTATTTTAGAACATGTGTAACAGGTCTATTCAACCAGAGTCTAAAGAGACCTATGGTAGAACATGTGTAACAGGTCTATTCAACCAGAGTCTAAAAGTGACCATGGTAGAACATGTGTAATAGGTCAATCACCCAGAGTCTAAAGGTGACCTATGGTAGAACATTAAGAATCTAAGATGACCTATGGTAGAACATGTATAACAGGTCTTTTCAACAAGAGTCTAAAGGTGACCTATGGTTGAACATGTGTAACAGGTCAATTCACCCAGAGTCTAAAGGTGACCTATGGTATAACATGTAACTGGTCAATCATCCAGAGTCTTAATGTGAATTATGGTAGAACATGTAACAGGTCAATTCACCCAGAGTCTAAAGGTGACCTATGGTATAACATGTAACTGGTCAATTCATCCAGAGTCTAAAGATGACCTATGGTATAACATGTAACAGGTCAGTTCACCCAGAGTCAAAAGGTGACCTATTTTAGAACATGTGTAACAGGTCTATTCAACCAGAGTCTAAAGATGACCTATGGTAGAACATGTGTAACAGGTCAACCAGAGTCACCCAGAGTCTAAAGATGACCTATGGTAGAACATGTGTAACAGGTCAATTTATTCTAAAAGTGACCAGAGTATGTCAGGTCAAATCGCCCTGAGGTGACCCTAGAACATGTAACAAGTCCGAGTCTAAAGGTGACCTATGGTAGAACATGTAACAGGTCAATCACCCCGAGTCTAAAGGTGACCTACGGTAGAGTATGTAACAGGTCAATTTACTCCGAGTCTAAAAGTGACCTATGATAGAGTATGTAACAGGTCAAATCGCCTTGAGTCTAAAGATGACCTAGGTAGAACATGTAACTGGTCAAATCACCCAGAGTCTAAAGATAAACGGTAAAACATGTAACAGGCCAATTCACTCCGAGTCTAAAGGTGACCTATGGTAGAAAATGTAACAGTTCAATTCACCCCGAGTTTAAAGGTGACCTACGGTATAACTTGTAAAAGGTCAATTCACCTAGAGTCTAAAGATGACCTATGGTAGAACATGTAATAGGTCTATTCAATCAGAGTCTAAAGATAACCTACGGTAGAACATGTAACAGGTCAAATCACCCAGAGTCTAAAGATAACCTACGGTAGAGTATGTAACTGGTCAATTCACTCCGAGTCTAAAGGTGACCTACGGTAGAACATGTAACAGGTCAAATCACCCAGAGTCTAAAGATGACCTACGGTAGAGTATGTAACAGGTCAATTCAATCCGAGTCAAAAAGTGACCTATGGTAGAGTATGTAACTGGTCAAATCACCCAGAGTCTAAAGATGACCTATGGTAGAACATGTGTAACAGGTCTATTCAACCAGAGTCTAAAGGTGACCTATGGTAGAACATGTGTAACAGGTCGATTCATCCAGAGTCTAAAGGTGACCTATGGTAGAACATGTAACTGGTCAGTTCACCCAGAGTCTTAAGGTGACCTATGGTAGTACATGTGTAACATGTCTATTCAACCAGAGTCTTAAGGTGACTTATGGTAGAACATGTAACAGGTCAATTCACCCCCGAGTCTAAAGGTGACCTACGGTAGAGTATGTAACAGGTCAATTCACTCCGAGTCTAAAAGTGACCTATGATAGAGTATGTAACTGGTCAAATCACCCAGAGTCTAAATATAATCTACGGTAAAACATGTAACAGGTCAATTCACTCCGAGTCTAAAGGTGACCTATGGTAGAGTATGTAACAGTTCAATTCACCCCGAGTTTAAAGGTGACCTACGGTAGAGTATGTAACAGGTCAATTCACTCCCAGTCTAAAAGTGACCTATGATAGAATAAGTAACAGGTCAAATCGCCCTGAGTCTAAAGATGACCTACGGCAGAACATGTAACTGGTCAAATCACCCAGAGTCTAAAGATAATCTACGGTAAAACATGTAACAGGTCAATTCACTCCGAGTCTAAAAGTGACCTATGGTAGAGTATGTAACTGGTCAAATCACCCAGAGTCTAAAGATGACCTATGGTAGAACATGTGTAACAGGTCTATTCAATCAGAGTCTAAAGGTGACCTATGGTAGAACAATTGTAACAGGTCAATTCAATCCGAGTCTAAAGTGACCTATGGTAGAGTATTTAACAGGTCAAATCGCCCTGAGTCAAAAGATGACCTACGGTAAAACATGTAACAGGTCAATTCACTTCGAGTCTAAAAGTGACCTATGGTAGAGTATGTAACTGGTCAAATCACCCAGAGTCTAAAGGTGACCTATGGTAGAACATGTGTAACAGGTCAATTCACCCAGAGTCTAAAGGTGACCTATGGTAGAACATGTGTAACAGGTCAATTCACCCAGAGTCTAAAGGTGACCTATGGTAGAACATGTAACTGGTAAGTTCACCCAGAGTCTTAAGGTGACCTATGGTAGTACATGTATAACATGTCTATTCAACCAGAGTACAAAGGTGACCTATGGTAGAACATGTAACAGGTCAATTCACCCCCGAGTCTAAAGGTGACCTACGGTAGAGTTTGTAACAGGTCAATTCACTCCGAGTCTAAAAGTGACCTATGATAGAGTATGTAACAGGTCAAATCGCCCTGAGTCTAAAGATAACCTACGGCAGAACATGTAACTGGTCAAATCACCCAAAGTCTAAAGATAATCTACGGTAAAACATGTAACAGGTCAATTCACTCCGAGTCTAAAGGTGACCTATGGTAGAGTATGTAACAGTTCAATTCACCCCAAGTTTAAAGGTGACCTACGGTAGAGTATGTAACAGGTCAATACACTCCGAGTCTTAAAGTGACCTATGATAGAATATGTAACAGGTCAAATCGCCCTGAGTCTAAAGATGACCTACGGCAGAACATGTAACTGGTCAAATCACCCAGAGTCTAAAGATAATCTACGGTAAAACATGTAACAGGTCAATTGATCCCGAGTCTAAAGGTGACCTATGGTAGAAAATGTAACAGTTCAATTCACCCCGAGTTTAAAGGTGACCTACGGTATAACTTGTAAAAGTCAATTCACCTAGAGTCTAAAGATGACCTATGGTAGAACATGTAATAGGTCTATTCAATCAGAGTCTAAAGATAACCTTCGGTAGAACATGTAACAGGTCAAATCACCCAGAGTCTAAAGATAACCTACGGTAGAGTATGTAACTGGTCAATTCACTCCGAGTCTAAAGGTGACCTACGGTAGAACATGTAACAGGTCAAATCACCCAGAGTCTAAAGATGACCTACGGTAGAGTATGTAACAGGTCAATTCACTCCGAGTCTAAAAGTGACTTATGGTAGAGTATGTTACTGGTCAAATCACCCAGAGTCTAAAGATAACCTACGGTAGAACATGTAACAGGTCAAATCACCCAGAGTCTAAATGTGACCTATGGTAGAGTATGTAACTGGTCAATTCACTCAGAGTCTAAAGGTGACCTATGGTAGAGTATGTAACTGGTCATTTCACCCAGAGTATAAAGGTGACCTACGGTATAACTTGTAAAAAGTCAGTTCACCAAGAATCTAGGATGACCTATGGTAGAACATGTAACAGGTCAGTTTACCCAGAGTCTAAAGGTGACCTACAGTATAGAACATGAAACTGGTCAATTGACTCACTCGTCTAAAGTAAAGTGATGTACACATGAAAAGTGATGTGATAGTCTGATGTATATGCCCATTATAGTAATAAAGGTTATTTTGACGGATTTTATTGGCGTGTTAACTCGACGGCCTCGCTCACAAACTGAATAAAGTCTGAAATGATTTATGTTTCGTTTAGGAGTCAAAATAACCATTATGTTTTAATTAAAATTGATAAAAATGAACAAAATGGGGATCAGCACTTACAGTACTTATTTTGTCCTTGTAGGAATTAATACTCGGGATCTCATGAAACGGGAATTTTGGTTGACACGACACTCGCTCAATTTGGCTTCACATGCCGCATTGGAATTAATAGTCCCCTATTTCTTAGAAACTGCACGTGTTATGTAAAATCTGTTGATATATATATTATAAGAAATCCGACAAAGAAAACAAATTTAAGTTAACTATAAGTGAAATAGTTTAGCCTTTGACCTTTAGAAGATTAAAACAGTAAATTTGTTGCAACTAATCTGACTGATAAAACAGGCAAAATATCATACGAATCAGGGTAAGATCCAAAACTTGTGAAAACTCCTTTATTGCTCGGATACAGAAAATTCTTATGAAAAGCATCATTTAATTAAAGACATCTTGCTGGCTAAAAATAACTTTTCATAAATATTACATTCAATTACTAATGGTTAATTTTCAAAAGATTTCAAAGCGAAAAAATCACAAAACCTGTCTTTGCATACCCTACATCAGATTTATCCCTTCTCTAATGTGGCCATGAAAAATGAAGTCGTTTGAGAAGACACACGAAACAGGGAAAACAATAAACTTTCTCTGGTTATTTAATATATATATATATCACATTCAAGTATAAATAGTTTGAACGATCATCCAAAGCAAATGAAGTAAACGTTTGAAATTGATTATTTTATTCTGTTTCAGCTATCGATTTGTGTCATCTAAAGTTGTTTTAATTTTAATGGCTTTAGATTACACACATATTCTCTGTTTGTTTTCCTATCTAAGTACTTTTGTATTGATTATCTACTAATACAACAACAGAAAGGATAGTTAATTCAATGTAAAGAGCAACAGAATAAAACAAATTCATTTCAGTGTTTTCTGGGCTATTCAGTATTCAGGTGCTTTTAACTTTCTTACTGACTAGGTTTTCTTTTCAAACGTGAAACGACCAATAATGCATGATAAGATGTAACAAAACACTTACTAAAGAAATATCACAATCGCTATACATTGAATTGTGATCTTACCAATGTGATACTTATATATCAATATTCAATAATCTCCTTTGAACAATATTTTCCATGCAAATTAGTAGAACTCAAAATTTTGATTGATGGAGAAATATCGTTAAATATGAGCATGTTTTTTAATCATTCACTTTACATCATCTCCAAGAATAATAATTTTTCTTAATTTTCACAATGAAATTGAAAAGTCAATGAAACTAAATAAAAGAACAGAGTTCCAATGTCCCCGCGTTGCACATATTTTATCTATCCAAGGTACAAGGGCAATAACTAAAAATACACTTTATTTTGTTCTTTAAAATTGTTCATAAATATCTTAGAAAAGTGAATGCTTCAGAGCAAATTCAATGTAATTTCTGACATAATTAATATTTTCAAGGGCGTAACTCGTTAAAAATATTTGATCAGCACTTATTTTTAAAAGTGTCATAGACATTGCTGATATAAACCTATGATATAAGTTTCATCAAATTCTGGCAAGAATTGTACACATGAGAGCGCTAATGATGCAATTTTCCATAATTAATATTTCCAAGGAGCATAACTCTTTTAAAAATAATTGATCAGCACTGATTTTCGAACTCGTCTGAGACATTGCTGATATAAACCTGCAATATCAGTTTCATAAAAATCTGGCAAGAATTGTACACATGGTGCACTAACGTTGCAATTTTCCATATAATCAATGTTTCCAAGGGCATAACTCTTTTAAAAATAGTTCATCTGCACTGATTTTCAAACTCGTCCAAGACATTACTGATATAAACCTATTATATAAGTTTTATAAAAATCTGGCAAGAATTGTACAAATGTGAGCGCTTACGATGCAATTTTTCATATAATACATGTTTCCAAGGGGCATAACTCTTTTAAAAATAATTTATCAGCACTGATTTTCGAACGTGTCTGAGATATTACTGATACAAACCTACAATATAAGTTTCATAAAAATCTGGCAAGAATTGTACACATGAGAGCATATTATGCAATTTTTCATAGAATAAATGTTTCCTAGGGCATAACTCTTTAAAAATAATTTCTCGGTATTGATTTTCGAACTCGTCCAAGACATTGCTGATATAAACTTATGGTATAAGTTTTATAAAAATCTGCCAAGAATTGAACATGTGAAAGCGCTAACAAGACTGGACGGACGGACGGACAGACGGACGCCCGCCATTTCTATGTCCCCCTCAACGCGTTGCGCGGGGGACAAAAACACAGTACTGTCATTCCAACAATACGGTAAATGATTTGCAAATTCCTAAAATAAAAAATGGAAATTCGAATTGCCCAAAATACTAACTCGTAAATTGTAAGCAAACTCGGCGCCTGGTTTAAAATATTGGTACCAAGATCGAGTTCCAGGAACATCACAAACCTCAACCTAAAGCGTCAACATATTTCTGATGACTTGAGAGGATCCACGGAGAAAACAATATAAGTGGAACCTAGAAATGCTTATTTGGAAAGGGAGAAAACAATATAATTGGCACCTAGAATTGATAGTTTGGAAAGGGAGAAAACATATGTTGACACCTTGAAACTATAATGAAAATACCCAACTGTAGTGAGGATGTCTTGGCTCATACCTCCCTCCTTCCATTCAATTTACCCATCGATAGTAAGGGTATACATTTTGGTTCATATCTCCCTCCTTCCATTTTATTAACCCAACGATAGTAAGGGTATACATTTTGGCTCATATATCACTCCTTCCATTTTATTTACCCATCGATAGTCAGGGTAAACATTTTGGTTCATATCTCCCTCCTTCCATTTTATTTACCCATCGATAGTAAGGGTATATATTTTTGTTCATCTCCCTTGTTTTATTTACCCAGCGATAGCAAGGGTACATTTTGGCTCATATATATATCTCCTATTATACTTTCCAAACCAAACGGTAGTCTTGTCATGTCTTGAATCAGTGTAGCGACAACTAGTTTTCACTCTTAATATAAAACCGGTTAAAGTCAGGGTATACATTTTGGCTCATATTTCCTTCTTTTATTTTATTTACCAATCGATAGTCAGGGTATACATTTTGGCTGATATCTCCCTCCTTCTATTTTAGTTACAATCGATACTAAGGGTATACATTTTGGCTCATATTTCCCTTCTTATATTTCATTTGCCCATTTATAGTCAGAGTATACATTTTGGTTCATATCTCCCTCCTTCCATTTTATTTACCCATCGATAGTAAGGGTATATATTTTGTTCATCTCCTTGTTTTATTTACCCAGCGATAGCAAGGTACATTTTGGCTCATATATATCTCCCTATTATACTTTCCAAACCAAACGGTAGTCTTGTCATGTCTTGAATCAGTGTAGCGACAACTAGTTTTCACTCTTAATGTAAAACCATTTAAAGTCAGGGTATACATTTTGGCTCATATTTCCTTCTTTATTTTATTTACCAATCGATAGTCAGGGTATACATTTTGGCTGATATCTCCTCCTTCTATTTTAGTTACAATCGATACTAAGGGTATACATTTTGGCTCATATCTCCTTCTTCTTTTATTTACCCATCGATAGTCAGGGTATACATTTTGGCTCATATCTCCCTTCTTTTATTCTATTTACCCATCGATAGTCAGGGTATACATTTTGGCTCATATCTCCCTTCTTTTACTTTATTTATCCATCGATAGTCAAGGTATACATTTTGGCTCATATCTCCCTCCTTCTATTTTATTTACCATCGATAGTAAGGGTATACATTTTGGCTCATATCTCCCTTCTTCTATTTCATTTACCCATTTATAGTCAGGTATACATTTTGGCTCATATCTCCCTCCTTCTTTTTAGTCAGGATATACATTTTGACTCATATCTCCCTTCTTCCATTTTATTTACCCATCGATAGTAAGGGTATACATTTTGACTCATTTCCCCCCTCTTTTATTTTATTTACCAATCGATAGTCAGGGTATACATTTTGGCATATATTTCCCTTCTTTTATTTTATTTACCACTCGATAGTCAGGGTATACATTTTGGCTGATATCTCCTCCTTCTATTTTAGTTACAATCGATACTAAGGGTATACATTTTGGCTCATATTTCCTTCTTATATTTCATTTGCCCATTTATAGTCAGAGTATACATTTTGGTTTATATCTCCTCCTTCCATTTTATTTACCCATCGATAGTAAGGGTATATATTTTGTTCATCTCCTTGTTTTATTTACCCAGCGATAGCAAGGGTAAATTTTGCTCATATATATCTCCTATCCAAACGGTAGTCTTGTCATGTCTTGAATCAGTGTAGCGACAACTAGTTTTCACTCTTAATATAAAACCAGTTAAAAGTCAGGGTATACATTTTAGCTCATATTTCCTTCTTTTATTTTATTTACCAATCGATAGTCAGGGTATACATTTTGGCTGATATCTCCTCCTTCTAGTTTAGTTACAATCGATACTAAGGGTATACATTTTGGCTCATATCTCCTTCTTCTTTTATTTACCCATTTATAGTCAGGGTACACATTTTGGCTCATATCTCCTTCTTCTATTCTATTTACCCATCGATAGTAAGGGTATACATTTTGACTCATATCTCCTCTTTTATCTTATTTACCAATCGATAGTCAGGGTATACATTTTGGCTCATATTTCCCTTCTTTTATTTTATTTACCACTCGATAGTCAGGGTATACATTTTGGCTGATATCTTCCTCCTTCTATTCTAGTTACAATCGATACTAAGGGTATACATTTTGGCTCATATTTCCCTTCTTATATTTCATTTGCCCATTTATAGTCAGAGTATACATTTTGGCTGATATCTCCCTCCTTTCATTTTATTTACACATTGAGAGTAAGGGTATACATTTTGGAGCATATCTCCCTTCTTTTATTTTATTTACCCAAAGATAGTAAGGGTATACATTATAGCTCTAATATCCTTCCTTCCATTTGTCTCTAATCTCCCTCCATATATGGTCAGGGTATACATTTTGGCTCATATCTCCCTTCTTCTATTCTTTTTACCCATATAAAGTCAGGGTATACATTTTGGCTCATATATCACTCCTTCCATTTTATTTACTCATCGATAGTCAGGGTAAACATTTTGGCTCATATCTCCCTCCTTCCATTTTATTTACCCATCGATAGTAAGGGTATATATTTTTGTTCATCTCCCTTGTTTTATTTACCCAGCGATAGGAAGGGTACATTTTGGCTCGTTTATATCTCCTATTGTACTTTCCAAACCAAACGGTAGTCTTGTCATGTCTTGAATCAGTGTAGCGACAACTAGTTTCACTCTCAATATAAAACCAGTTGATTATATATATATATGCTTCTTCCATAATTAAAGAATAAATTCTGTGATAGTTCGAATTCAGCTACTCAATAAATTATTCTTGTATTTTCCTGGATATAGAATTCTATGTATATGTATACATTACTTCAGAACAAAGGTAAATCATAAAATTGATATGTCATTATGAACATTTTTAATACTTATTTCCACTTGATACAAAGGACCCCAGTATGAACAAATCTGTATTGATTATGATGTCACAATCCCGTGTTCATGATAAAGTTATAATATAAGCCGAAAGGAAAGATATAAATAGGTCCTACTTATAAATATTTCATAAAATATGGATGAAACATTTTTATGACTGACAAAATGATTGTCTGAAATGCTCAAAGTTTCATTTCACTCTCCCCTCAGTCAAAATATTGCGGTTGTTTTTAATCGATGCATTCATGAACAGGAAAGTTTCTCTTTTGTTTTAACAGATAATCCATGTTTGTAAAATGTCTGATGTTAAGTATAAATATAGTATAACGAGAAATGTCTGATGTTAAGTATAAATATAGTATAACGAAAAATGTCAGATGTTGAGTATAAATATAGTATAACGAACAATGTCTGATGTTAAGTATGAATATAGTATGATGAAAAATGTCTCATGTTAAGTATGAATATAGTATAACGAAAAATGTCTGATGTTAAGTATAAATATAGTATAACGAAAAATGTCTGATGTTAAGTATAAATATAGTATAACGAGAAATGTCTGATGTAAAGTATGAATATAGTATAACGAAAAATGTCTGATGTCAAATATGAATATAGTATAACGAACAATGTCTGATGTTACGTATGAATATAGTATAACGAGAAATGTCTGATGTTAAGTTTTATAAATATAGTATAACGAACAATGTCTGATGTTAAGTATGAATATAGTATAACGAACAATGTCTGATGTTAAGTATGAATATAGTATAACGAACAATGTCTGATGTTAAGTATAAATATACTTAGTATAACGAGAAATGTCTGATGTTAAGTATAAATATAGTATAACGAGAAATGTCTGATGTTAAGTATGAATATAGTATAACGAGAAATGTCTGATGTTAAGTATGAATATAGTATAACGAGAAATGTCAGATGTTAAGTATGAATATAGTTTAAAGAGAAAAGATTGATTGATTGATTGTTGCTTGCTTAACGTCCAAAACAAAGAATGACAAATAACATATACTGGTTAGCTTTGACATATTTACTAGTTGGGGTCAATATTTGAAATTACAAAATCTTTCACGTCAATTTTTCCGCATATGCAGGATTTTCTGCAGGTCTGTGGTTTTCTCTCAAGAATTTCATAAAACATCATAAAAGAGCATAGGATATCGGAAAGTTTTAATATCTCATTACATTTCATACATTAAACCAATTATTTTTAAATAGTAAATGTGTTTTGATTAATCCATCAATGGTTTTCAGCAAATTATATTACGATATTGCGAGAAACAAGTTTATAATTACAAACTATCCTTTTATGCCTCAATAACTCAAAATACAAATATTTACTGTTACTTAAAAGTGTAATAATTGACACATTTGTTCTGAGAAATCATTAGAAAGAGACAAAGAATATTGAAGTGAAATCAAAGAAATATATTATACTAAATGTCGTCTTTACATGTGCCGACCGAGACAATGTCTCTGGCCTATCTAAGCTGTTATAATAGGCTAATCGTGACGTTAGTGTATATATTATTGCATAACTAACGAGCTCTGGCCAAACATAAAACAGTGTTTCTGCTCTTAATTACATTCGTTGGAGTACCGAAAATGCTAAGAAACATATTTTTCATTCATATCTATAAAATTTCAGCATGTTGGTTCCTCTTCAGTTTTCACATCAGAACACGATTTTGCCGATATTCCCTTTTGATTTTAACTCGTAATTTAAATCATCCTGCAGATTTTTGTTAAGAGATTATGAAACAGATGATTAGTGACCACACTGACCCTCAACATCCAATCTCCCAAATAAAGAGGTACAAATAAAGGCAAGCCGACACGAACAAAATATGGTTCAGATTGTCGGACTTGATACAGGCACAATATGTGGTGGCAACTTCATCAAGAAAAGGTCAGGAATGTTCTTATCTATATAAATTTACTTACCCGTCCCCAAAATGACATTTATAATCGCTTTTGTACGTTACATACAACTGTTATAGGTACATCGTCGTCTAACTGAAAAAACCCAGACAAAACAATGATACAGGGATGTAATCAAGACCAAAGAACCCAACAGTGGAATAAAGACATACTAAGGTATGAGAGGCTTAGTGCTAAGAGTAGTATGTACTAAGCCAAACATGAATATTGGAATAAAGACATACTAAGGTATGAGAGGTTTAGTGCTAAGAGTAGTATGTACTAAGCCAAACAGGAATATTGGAATAAAGGCACACTAAGGTATGAGAGGTTTAGTGCTAAGAGTAGTATGTACTAAGCCCAACATGAATATTGGAATAAAGGCACACTAAGGTATGAGAGGTTTAGTGCTAAGAGTAGTATGTACTAAGCCCAACATGAATATTGGAATAAAGGCACACTAAGGTATGAGAGGTTTAGTGCTAAGAGTAGTATGTACTGAGCCCAACATGAATATTGGAATAAAGGCACACTAAGGTATGAGAGGTTTAGTAATAAGAGTAGTATGTACTGAGCCCAACATGAATATTGGAATAAAGACATACTAAGGTATGAGAGGTTTAGTGGTAAGAGTAGTATGTACTAAGCCCAACATGAATATTGGAATAAAGGCACACTAAGGTATGAGAGGTTTAGTGCTAAGAGTAGTATGTACTGAGCCCAACAGGAATATTGGAATAAAGGCACACTAAGGTATGAGAGGTTTAGTGCTAAGAGTAGTATGTACTGAGCCCAACAGGAATATTGGAATAAAGGCACACTAAGGTATGAGAGGTTTAGTGGTAAGTAGTATGTACTAAGCCCAACATGAATATTGGAATAAAGGCACACTAAGGTATGAGAGGTTTAGTGCTAAGAGTTGTCTGTACTGAGTCCAACAGCAATATTGGAATAAAGGCACACTAAGGTATGAGAGGTTTAGTGCTAAGAGTTGTCTGTACTGAAACTAAATAAATGCGAGATCAGTTAATCATTTCGAATTATACGTAAATACATCAGGTAATTAGCATTTGTATTAAATTTTGTATGGATATCGTAGAAGTGCAACCGAATATTGATAAACATCATCTATAAAAATAGAATGTATTGTTCCAGAGCTTCAAACAATGTAAATCTGTAAAATATACAACTATAAATATATAGAATGCAATTAAAAAGTGTTGGTGATGCTAATATAAATTTCTAACACTAAATTTAGTGATTTCTCGAAAACCTGTTCACTGAATTTTGCCACGGGGTACAATGACAAATATGATTTGTGACGGTGTAGTAATTTGTATATAACGGGGTACAATGGCAAATATAAGATGTGACACTGTTGTAAGGGTACAATGATGGATGTAAGATGTGACGGTGTAGTAAGTTGTATATAACGGGGTACAAGGATGGATGTAAGATGTGACGGTGTAGTAAGTTGTATATTACGGGGCACAATGACGAATATAAGGTGTGACACTGTTGTAAGGGTACAATGACAAATATAAGATTTGACACTGTTGTAAGGGTACAATGTCATTTGGTCTCTTGTGGAGAGTTGTCTCATTGGCAATCATACCTCATCTTCTTATTTTTATATTCAAAGTAAATAACTCTCTAATCTTGTTCATTCTTGCATAGAAAAAATGTACAATCAAAATAAGTGCTCGAACTTCAGTTCGCTTCGTAAAATAACAATATCGTTAAATACTAGTTTCTTCTGTTTTCAGACCATTTACATATGTATGTAAATAGTTTAATAGTTGTTTTCGGGCTGATTAATAACCGTATCTTTTGGTACTTCTATAAACCGTTTGAACATAACAAACTGTAAAGACACTGGTCATACTGGTATTTCAGTGTTAAAGTCGATTATTGGGACAGTACAATACGAAAATAAAGGTTTTAATATATGCAATTTAATCTTAAGACACTTTTAATTTGAAGTAAGAAAAACATGGAAAATATAAAGATTGCTAAAATAATTTATTCTTTAGCTTACACATGAGGACTGAGTATTTTGATTTTGCCTTTATACTTACCCGCATGAGGACTGAGTATTTTGATTTTGCCTTTGTGCTACCGCACATGTGGACTGAGTCTTTGATTTTGCCTTTGTACTTACCGCACATGTGGACTGAGTCTTTGATTTGCCTTTGTACTTCCCACATGTGGACTGAGTATTTTTGATTTGTACTTACCCGCACATGTGGACTGAGTCTTTTAATTTTGCCTTTGTACTTACCCGCACATGTGGACTGAGTCTTTGATTTTCCCTGAATATCTGGATTTTTAGTAACTCTTCCATTGCGGTATGTCTGGAACCAAAATTGACAACAAAAAGTTTGTTAAATCTCAATGTTAACTAGTCATGAAAGTTCAACTGCAATAACATGCTTTAAAATGAAGTACGTTCAACTGCTACAAATCACCACATCGTAAAACGTTTGGGAATCCTGCAATTTAAAAGCTAATCAATGCTATTACTAATTCATAACCGTCATAGAACTGTCACAGCGCCATCTGGTAATCGATAAGACAAACAATGCATATAAACAATGGTTGCTATAGAGAAAATGATTTTAAAAAGATCTTGTCGATATTTCAATACTTAAAATACTAAGTCTTATATATAAAATCTCGGTTTCTATGAACTATTTCTTTTTGTTTGGTATCAAAGGAAAAAAATGGCATTGCCACCAGTGAACTATAATTACAGTAGACTAACTTTAGCCGGGTTGAAATCGTTAGAAATAAAATATTGTAATGAAAATCACATATCACAACAACTGTTAAAAAGGAGTGTTCTTTATTTCCTTTTCGTTAAACATGTAACGCATACAAAATAATGTAATGTTGAATCACTCAATGCAAGGTGTAATTCTTGTACTATCCGGTACTTTCTGCATTTGCCATGAGTGGTTTACAATTGGACCATCCAGGCGGTATTATGAATATACACACATGTAGATAGTTAAATGCAGACGATACAACAAGTTAATTAACATTGATGATAAAAGGGGTATCTTTTCGTCGTACTTAAACTATATCAATTGACCCGCGCGACAAGGTGTATAACCTGTAGTATAGACTGTTTCCCCGTCTGGTATATTTGCTGTTTCCCGTCTGGTATATTTGTAAAACTTGAAGGTATACTGAAAATTTACGTAACCAACCTATCCGAGATCGAACATACAAAAAGTAAATCAATCTCCGACCAGTGAGTGACCTAAAACGTTGAATCACCTCGAGCCCAGAGGCAGTGGAGTATATATCTCCCAGTTTACACGATAATTCAAAGCTTGCTTATCCTTCATGATTTCCTTCATAGAGATTGCTGCTTACAAAAGCTATTGTACCAAGGGTTTCAAATGGTAAAATTGAAGTAATCTTTTCAAAAGTTTTCGGACGTCATCACGAGTCAGTTGACCGTTATGGAATATCTGTGTCAATGATGACCACAAATACTAGTATGTCTTTACAATCCCACGAATACTAGTATGTCTTTACCACAATCCACGAATACTAGTATGTCTTTACCACTATCCCACGAATACTAGTTTGTCTTTACCAAATCCCGTCTACTTTTACTCAGTGTGAAATCATCGATTGAGACTTACCATACCTATGAACAACATGACGGGTGTCACAGTGAAGCATATTCTGCCTACCCTTCCAGAGTTCATGAGATCAACCCAGTTTTTTTTTTTTGGTGGTTCTTTTACTCCGTCTTTAGTTTTATATACAGTGTTTTATATACTTGTTTTTCTTTCCTCGTCTTTCGTTTTTTGACATGGCGTTGTCAATAACCCATCGACATTTTGAATGTTTACTTGTAGTTTCTGCCTCTTTTTGATAGGACAAATCTTCCGAATAACCTACGTTTAACATACAACAAAATCATCCGAATCATATAAGGACCTACAGTGAAACATGTAATAGGTCAATTTTCTCGAGTCTAAAGGTGAACTACGGTAGAATATGCGACAGGTCAATTTAACTGGTCTAAAGATGACCTACAGTAGAACATGAGACAGGTCAATTCACCCAGAGTCTAAAGGTGACCTATGGTAGAACATGTAACAGATCTATTCAATCAGAGTCTAAAGGTGACCTTTGGTAGAACATGTATGGTCTGTTCAAGTCTAAAAGTGACCTATGGTATTACATGTAACTGGTCAATCATCCAGAGTCTAAAGGTGAATTATGGTAGAACATGTAACAGGTCGATTCACCCAGAGTCTAAGGTGACCTATGGTAGAACATGTGTAACAGGTCGATTCAATCAGAGTCTAAAGGTGACCTATGGTAGAACATGTGTAACAGGTCGATTCAACCAGAGTCTAAAGGTGACCTATGGTAGAACATGTAACAGGTCAATTCACCAGAATCTAAAGATGACCTATGGTAGAACATGTATAACAGGTCTTTTCAAGCAGAGTCTAAAGGTGACCTATGGTTTAACATGTGTAATAGGTCAATTCATCCAGAGTCTAAAGGTGACCTATGGTATAACATGTAACTGGTCAATCATCCAGAGTATAAAGGTGAATTATGGTAGAACATGTAACAGGTCAATTCACCCAGAGTCTCAAGGTGACCTATGGTAGAACATGTAACAGGTCAATTCACCAAGAATCTAAAGGTGACCTATGGTTGAACATGTGTAACAGGTCAATTCATAAAGGTGACCTATGGTATAACATGTAACTGGTCAATCATCCAGAGTCTAAAGGTGACCTATGGTATAACATGTAACAGGTCAGTTCACCCAGAGTCAAAGGTGACCTATTTTAGAACATGTGTAACAGGTCTATTCACCCAGAGTCTAAAGGTGACCTATGGTAGAACATGCAGGTCAATTCACCCCGAGTCTAAGGTGACCTACGGTAGAGTATGTAACAGGTCAATTCCTCCGAGTCTAAAAGTGACCTATGATAGAGTATGTAACAGGTCAAATCGCCCTGAGTCTAAAGATGACCTACGGTAGAACATGTAACTGGTCAAATCACCCAGAGTCTAAAGATAATCTACGGTAAAACATGTAACAGGCCAATTCACTCCGAGTCTAAAGGTGACCTATGGTAGAAAATGTAACAGTTCAATTCACCCGAGTTTAAGGTGACCTACGGTATAACTTAAAGGTCAATTCACCTAGAGTCTAAAGATGATCTATGGTAGAACATGTAATAGGTCTATTCAATCAGAGTCTAAAGATAACCTACGGTAGAACATGTAACAGGTCAAATAACCCAGAGTCTAAAGATAACCTACGGTAGAGTATGTAACTGGTCAAATCACCCCGAGTCTAAAGGTGACCTACGGTAGAACATGTAACAGGTCAAATCACCCAGAGTCTAAAGATGACCTACGGTAGAGTATGTAACAGGTCAATTCACCTAGAGTCTAAAGATGACCTATGGTAGAACATGTAATAGGTCTTTTCAATCAGAGTCTAAAGATAACCTACGGTAGAACATGTAACAGGTCAAATCACCCAGAGTCTAAAGATAACCTACGGTAGAGTATGTAACTGGTCAATTCACTCCGAGTCTAAAGGTGACCTACGGTAGAACATGTAACAGGTCAAATCACCCAGAGTCTAAAGATGACCTACGGTAGAGTATGTAACAGGTCAATTCAATCCGAGTCAAAAAGTGACCTATGGTAGAGTATGTAACTGGTCAAATCACCGGAGTCTAAGGATGACCTATGGTAGAACATGTGTAACAGGTCTATTCAACCAGAGTCTAAAGGTGACCTATGGTAGAACATGTGTAACAGGTCGATTCACCCAGAGTCTAAAGGTGACCTATGGTAGAACATGTAACTGGTCAGTTCACCCAGAGTCTTAAGGTGACCTATGGTAGTACATGTGTAACATGTCTATTCAACCAGAGTCTTAAGGTGACTTATGGTAGAACATGTAACAGGTCAATTCACCCCAGTCTAAAGGTGACCTACGGTAGAGTATGTAACAGGTCAATTCACTCCGAGTCTAAAAGTGAACTATGATAGAGTATGTGACAGGTTAAACATGTAACTGGTCAAATCACCCAGAGTCTAAATATAATCTACGGTAAAACATGTAACAGGTCAATTCACTCCGAGTCTAAAGGTGACCTATGGTAGAGTATGCAGTTCAATTCACCCCGAGTTTAAGGTGACCTACGGTAGAGTATGTAACAGGTCAATTCACTCCCAGTCTAAAAGTGACCTATGATAGAATATGTAACAGGTCAAATCGCCCTGAGTCTAAAGATGACCTACGGCAGAACATGTAACTGGTCAAATCACCCAGAGTCTAAAGATAATCTACGGTAAAACATGTAACAGGTCAATTCACTCTGAGTCTAAAGTGACCTATGGTAGAGTATAACTGGTCAAATCACCCAGAGTCTAAAGATAACCTATGGTAGAACATGTGTAACAGGTCTATTCAATCAGATTCTAAAGGTGACCTATGGTAGAACAATTGTAACAGGTCAATTCAATCCGAGTCTAAAAGTGACCTATGGTAGAGTATTTAACAGGTCAAATCGCCCTGAGTCAAAAGATGACCTACGGTAAAACATGTAACAGGTCAATTCACTTCGAGTCTAAAAGTGACCTATGGTAGAGTATGTAACTGGTCAAATCACCCAGAGTCTAAAGGTGACCTATGGTAGAACATGTAACAGGTCATTTCAACCAGAGTCTAAAGGTGACCTATGGTAGAACATGTGTAACAGGTCAATTCACCCAGAGTCTAAAGGTGACCTATGGTAGAACATGTAACTGGTAAGTTCACCCAGAGTCTTAAGGTGACCTATGGTAGTACATATAACATGTCTATTCAACCAGAGTACAAAGGTGACCTATGGTAGAACATGTAACAGGTCAATTCACCCCGAGTCTAAGGTGACCTACGGTAGAGTTTGTAACAGGTCAATTCACTCAGTCTAAAAGTGACCTATGATAGAGTATGTAACAGGTCAAATCGCCCTGAGTCTAAAGATAACCTACGGCAGAACATGTAACTGGTCAAATCACCCAAAGTCTAAAGATAATCTACGGTAAAACATGTAACAGGTCAATTCACTCCGAGTCTAAAGGTGACCTATGGTAGAGTATGTAACAGTTCAATTCACTCCAAGTTTAAAGGTGACCTACGGTGAGTATGTAACAGGTCAATTCACTCCGAATCTTAAAGTGACCTATGATAGAATATGTAACAGGTCAAATCGCCCTGAGTCTAAAGATGACCTACCGCAGAACATGTAACTGGTCAAATCACCCAGAGTCTAAAGATAATCTACGGTAAAACATGTAACAGGTCAATTCACTCCGAGTCTAAAGGTGACCTATGGTAGAAAATGTAACAGTTCAATTCACCCCGAGTTTAAAGGTGACCTACGGTATAACTTGTAAAAGTCAATTCACCTAGAGTCTAAAGATGACCTATGGTAGAACATGTAATAGGTCTATTCAATCAGAGTCTAAAGATAACCTACGGTAGAACATGTAACAGGTCAAATCACCCAGAGTCTAAAGATAACCTACGGTAGAGTATGTAACTGGTCAATTCACTCCGAGTCTAAAGGTGACCTACGGTAGAACATGTAACAGGTCAAATCACCCAGAGTCTAAAGATGACCTACGGTAGAGTATGTAACAGGTCAATTAACTCCGGTCTAAAAGTGACTTATGGTAGAGTATGTTACTGGTCAAATCACCCAGAGTCTAAAGATAACCTACGGTAGAACATGTAACAGGTCAAATCACCCAGAGTCTAAATGTGACCTATGGTAGAGTATGTAACTGGTCAATTCACTCCGAGTCTAGAGGTGACCTATGGTAGAGTATGTAACAGGTCAATTCATCCAGAGTATAAAGGTGACCTACGGTATAACTTGTAAAGTCAGTTCACCAAGAATCTAAGATGATCTATGGTAGAACATGTAACAGGTCAGTTTACCCAGAGTATAAAGGTGACCTACAGTATAGAACATGAAACTGGTCAATTGACTCACTCGTTTAAAGTAAAGTGATGTACACATGAAAAGTGATGTGATAGTCTGATGTATATGCCATTATAGTAATAAAGGTTATTTTGACGGATTTTATTGGCGTGTTAACTCGACGGCCTCGCTCACAAACTGAATAAAGTCTGAAATGATTTATGTTTCGTTTAGGAGTCAAAATAACCATAATGTTTTAATTAAAATTTAAAAATGAACAAAATGGGATCAGCACTTAGTACTTATTTTGTCCTTGTAGAATTAATACTCAGGATCTCATGAAACGGGAATTTTGGTTGACACGACACTCGCTCAATTTGGCTTCACATGCCGCATTGGAATTAATAGTCCCTATTTCTTAGAAACTGCACGTGTTATGTAAAATCTATATATATATTATAAGAAATCCGACAAAGAAAACAATTTAAGTTAACTATAAGTGAAATAGTTTAGCCTTTGACCTTTAGAAGATTAAAACAGTAAATTTGTTGCAACTAATCTGACTGATAAAACAGGCAAAATATCATACGAATCAGGGTAAGATCCAAAACTTGTGAAAAACTCCTTTATTGCTCGGATACAGAAAATTCTTATGAAAAGCATCATTTAATTAAAGACATCTTGCTGTAAAAATAACTTTTTCATAAATATTACATTCAATTACTAATGGTTAATTTTCAAAAAGATTTCAAAGCGAAAAAAATCACAAAAACCTGTCTTTGCATACCCTACATCAGATTTATCCCTTCTCTAATGTGGCCATGAAAAATGAAGTCGTTTGAGAAGACACACGAAACAGGGAAAACAATAAACTTTCTCTGGTTATTTAATATATATATTTATCACATTCAAGTATAAATAGTTTGAACGATCATCCAAAGCAAATGAAGTAAACGTTTGAAATTGATTATTTTATTCTGTTTCAGCTATGGATTTGTGTCATCTAAAGTTGTTTTAATTTTAATGGCTTTAGATTACACATATTCTCTGTTTGTTTTCTATCTAAGTACTTTTGTATTGATTATCTACTAATACAACAACAGAAAGGATAGTTAATTCAATGTAGCAACAAATAAAAACAAATTCATTTCAGTGTTTTCTGGGCTATTCAGTATTCAGGTGCTTTTAACTTTCTTACTGACTAGGTTTTCTTTTTCAAACGTGAAACGACCAATAATGCATGATAAGATGTAACAAAACACTTTAAAGAAATATCACAATCGCTATACATTGAATTGTGATCTTACCAATGTGATACTTATATATCAATATTCAATAATCTCCTTTGAACAATATTTTCCATGCAAATTAGTAGAACTCAAAATTTTGATTGATGGAGAAATATCGTTAAATATGAGCATGTTTTTTAATCATTCACTTTACATCATCTCCAAGAATAATAATTTTTCTTAATTTTCACAATGAAATTGAAAAAGTCAATGAAACTAAATAAAAGAACAGAGTTCCAATGTCCCCCGCGTTGCACATATTTTATCTATCCAAGGTACAAGGGCAATAACTAAAAAATACACTTTTTTTTGTTCTTTAAAATTGTTCATAAATATCTTAGAAAAATGAATGCTTCAGAGCAAATTCAATGTAATTTCTGATATAATTAATATTTCCAAGGCATAACTCGTTAAAAATATTTGATCAGCACTTATTTTCGAAAGTGTCATAGACATTGCTGATATAAACCTATGATATACGTTTCATAAAATTCTGGCAAGAATTGTACACATGA
Organism: Mytilus coruscus; assembly: GCA_017311375.1. NCBI lineage: Eukaryota > Metazoa > Mollusca > Bivalvia > Mytilida > Mytilidae > Mytilus > Mytilus coruscus. Next base: position 82,458 of record JAASAO010000104.1, read on the forward strand.
GAGCGCTAATGATGCAATTTTCCCTATAATTAATGTTTCCAAGGACATAACTCTTTTAAAAATAATTGATCGGCACTGATTTTCGAACTCGTCTGAGACATTACTGATATAAACCTACAATATAAGTTTCATAAAAATCGGGCAAGAATTGTACACATGGTGCACTAACGTTGCAATTTTCCATATAATCAATGTTTCCAGGGCATAACTCTTTTTAAAATAGTTCATCTGCACTGATTTTCAAACTCGTCCAAGACATTACTGATATAAACCTATTATATAAGTTTTATAAAAATCTGGCAAGAATTGTACAAATGTGAGCGCTTACGATGCAATTTTCATATAATACATGTTTCCAAGGGCATAACTCTTTAAAATAATTTATCAGCACTGATTTTCGAACGTGTCTGAGATATTACTGATACAAACCTACAATATAAGTTTCATAAAAATCTGGCAAGAATTGTACACATGAGCATATTATGCAATTTTTCATAGAATAAATGTTTCCTAGGGCATAACTCTTTTAAAAATAATTTCTCGGTATTGATTTTCGAACTCGTCCAAGACATTGCTGATATAAACTTATGGTATAAGTTTTATAAAAATCTGCCAAGAATTGAACATGTAAGCGCTAACAAGACTGGACGGACGGACGGACAGACGGACGCCCGTTTCTATGTCCCCTCAACGCGTTGCGCGGGGGACAAAACACAGTACTGTCATTCCAACAATACGGTAAATGATTTGCAAATTCCTAAAATAAAAATGGAAATTCGATTGCCCAAAATACTAACTCGTAAATTGTAAGCAAACTCGGCGCCTGGTTTAAAATATTGGTACCAAGATCGAGTTCCAGGAACATCACAAACCTCAACCTAAAGCGTCAACATATTTCTGATGACTTGAGAGGATCCACGGAGAAAACAATATAAGTGGAACCTAGAAATGCTTATTGGAAAGGGAGAAACAATATAATTGGCACCTAGAATTGATAGTTTGGAAGGGAAAACATATGTTGACACCTTGAAACTATAATGAAAATACCCAACTGTGAGGGATGTCTTGGCTCATACCTCCTCCTTCCATTCAATTTACCCATCGATAGTAAGGGTATACATTTTGGTTCATATCTCCTCCTTCCATTTTATTAACCCAACGATAGTAATTATTTTGCTCATATACTCCTTCCATTTTATTTACCCATCGATAGTCAGGGTAAACATTTTGGTTCATATCTCCTCCTTCCATTTATTTACCCATCGATAGTAAGGTATATATTTTGTTCATCTCCTTGTTTTATTTACCCAGCGATAGCAAGGGTACATTTGGCTCATATATATCTCCTATTATACTTTCCAAACCAAACGGTAGTCTTGTCATGTCTTGAATCAGTGTAGCGACAACTAGTTTTCACTCTTAATATAAAACCGGTTAAAGTCAGGGTATATTTTGGCTCATATTTCCCTTCTTTTATTTTATTTACCAATCGATAGTCAGGGTATACATTTTGGCTGATATCTCCTCCTTCTATTTTAGTTACAATCGATACTAAGGGTATACATTTTGGCTCATATTTCCTTCTTATATTTCATTTGCCCATTTATAGTCAGAGTATACATTTGGTTCATATCTCCTTCCATTTTATTTACCCATCGATAGTAAGGGTATATATTTTGTTCATCTCCTTGTTTTATTTACCCAGCGATAGCGGTACATTTTGGCTCATATATATCTCCTATACTTTCCAAACCAAACGGTAGTCTTGTCATGTCTTGAATCAGTGTAGCGACAACTAGTTTCACTCTTAATGTAAAACCATTTAAAGTCAGGGTATACATTTTGGCTCATATTTCCTTCTTTTATTTTATTTACCAATCGATAGTCAGGGTATACATTTTGGCTGATATCTCCTCCTTCTTTTAGTTACAATCGATACTAAATTACATTTTGGCTCATATCTCCTTCTTCTTTTATTTACCCATCGATAGTCAGGGTATACATTTTGGCTCATATCTCCTTCTTTTTATTCTATTTACCCATCGATAGTCAGGGTATACATTTTGGCTCATATCTCCTTCTTTTACTTTATTTATCCATCGATAGTCAAGGTATACATTTTGGCTCATATCTCCTCCTTCTATTTTATTTACCATCGATAGTAAGGGTATACATTTGGCTCATATCTCCCTTCTTCTATTTCATTTACCCATTTATAGTCAGGTATACATTTTGGCTCATATCTCCTCCTTCTTTTAGTCAGGATATACATTTTGACTCATATCTCCTTCTTCCATTTTATTTACCCATCGATAGTAAGGGTATACATTTTGACTCATTTCCCCCTCTTTTTATTTTTACCAATCGATAGTCAGGGTATACATTTTGGCATATATTTCCTTCTTTTATTTTATTACCACTCGATAGTCAGGGGTACATTTTGGCTGATATCTCCTCCTTCTATTTTAGTTACAATCGATACTAAGGGTATACATTTTGGCTCATATTTCCTTCTTATATTTCATTTGCCCATTTATAGTCAGAGTATACATTTTGGTTTATATCCCTCCTTCCATTTTATTTACCCATCGATAGTAAGGGTATATATTTTGTTCATCTCCTTGTTTTATTTACCCAGCGATAGCAAGGGTAAATTTTGGCTCATATATATCCCTATCCAAACGGTAGTCTTGTCATGTCTTGAATCAGTGTAGCGACAACTAGTTTTCACTCTTAATATAAAACCAGTTAAAAGTCAGGGTATACATTTTAGCTCATATTTCCTTCTTTTATTTTATTTACCAATCGATAGTCAGGGTATACATTTTGGCTGATATCTCCCTCCTTCTAGTTTAGTTACAATCGATACTAAGGGTATACATTTTGGCTCATATCTCCCTTCTTTTTTTACCCATTTATAGTCAAATTTTTTGGCTCATATCTCCTTCTTCTATTCTATTTACCCATCGATAGTAAGGGTATACATTTTGACTCATATCCCCTCTTTTATCTTATTTACCAATCGATAGTCAGGGTATACATTTTGGCTCATATTTCCTTCTTTTATTTTATTTACCACTCGATAGTCAGGGTATACATTTTGGCTGATATCTTCCTCCTTCTATTTTAGTTACAATCGATACTAAGGGTATACATTTTGGCTCATATTTCCTTCTTATATTCATTTGCCCATTTATAGTCAGAGTATACATTTTGGCTGATATCTCCTCCTTTTTTATTTACATTGAGAGTAGGTATACATTTTGGAGCATATCTCCTTCTTTTATTTTATTTACCCAACGATAGTAAGGGTATACATTATAGCTCTAATATCCTTCCTTCCATTTGTCTCTAATCTCCCTCCATATATGGTCAGGGTATACATTTTGGCTCATATCCTTCTTCTATTCTTTTACCCATATAAAGTCAGGTATACATTTGGCTCATATATCACTCCTTCCATTTTATTTACTCATCGATAGTCAGGGTAAACATTTTGGCTCATATCTCCTCCTTCCATTTTATTTACCATCGATAGTAAGGTATATATTTTGTTCATCTCCTTGTTTTATTTACCCAGCGATAGGAAGGGTACATTTTGGCTCGTTTATATCTCCCTATTGTACTTTCCAAACCAAACGGTAGTCTTGTCATGTCTTGAATCAGTGTAGCGACAACTAGTTTTCACTCAATATAAAACCAGTTGATTATATATATATGCTTCTTCCATAATTAAAGAATAAATTCTGTGATAGTTCGAATTCAGCTACTCAATAAATTATTCTTGTATTTTCCTGGATATAGAATTCTATGTATATGTATACATTACTTCAGAACAAAGGTAAATCATAAAATTGATATGTCATTATGAACATTTTAATACTTATTTCCACTTGATACAAAGGACCCCAGTATGAACAAATCTGTATTGATTATGATGTCACAATCCCGTGTTCATGATAAAGTTATAATATAAGCCGAAAGGAAAGATATAAATAGGTCCTACTTATAAATATTTCATAAAATATGGATGAAACATTTTATGACTGACAAAATGATTGTCTGAAATGCTCAAAGTTTCATTTCACTCTCCCTCAGTCAAAATATTGCGGTTGTTTTTAATCGATGCATTCATGAACAGGAAAGTTTCTCTTTTTGTTTTAACAGATAATCCATGTTTGTAAAATGTCTGATGTTAAGTATAAATATAGTATAACGAGAAATGTCTGATGTTAAGTATAAATATAGTATAACGAAAATGTCAGATGTTGAGTATAAATATAGTATAACGAACAATGTCTGATGTTAAGTATGAATATAGTATGATGAAAAATGTCATGTTAAGTATGAATATAGTATAACGAAAATGTCTGATGTTAAGTATAAATATAGTATAACGAAAATGTCTGATGTTAAGTATAAATATAGTATAACGAGAAATGTCTGATGTAAAGTATGAATATAGTATAACGAAAAATGTCTGATGTCAAATATGAATATAGTATAACGAACAATGTCTGATGTTACGTATGAATATAGTATAACGAGAAATGTCTGATGTTAAGTTTTTATAAATATAGTATAACGAACAATGTCTGATGTTAAGTATGAATATAGTATAACGAACAATGTCTGATGTTAAGTATGAATATAGTATAACGAACAATGTCTGATGTTAAGTATAAATATACTTAGTATAACGAGAAATGTCTGATGTTAAGTATAAATATAGTATAACGAGAAATGTCTGATGTTAAGTATGAATATAGTATAACGAGAAATGTCTGATGTTAAGTATGAATATAGTATAACGAGAAATGTCAGATGTTAAGTATGAATATAGTTTAAAGAGAAAAGATTGATTGATTGATTGTTGCTTGCTTAACGTCCAAAACAAAGAATGACAAATAACATATACTGGTTAGCTTTGACATATTTACTAGTTGGGGTCAATATTTGAAAAAAAAATCTTTCACGTCAATTTTTCCGCATATGCAGGATTTTCTGCAGGTCTGTGGTTTTCTCTCAAGAATTTAAAACATCATAAAAGAGCATAGGATATCGGGAAAGTTTTAATATCTCATTACATTTCATACATTAAACCAATTATTTTTAAATAGTAAATGTGTTTTGATTAATCCATCAATGGTTTCAGCAAATTATATTACGATATTGCGAGAAACAAGTTTATAATTACAAACTATCCTTTTATGCCTCAATAACTCCAAATATTTACTGTTACTTAAAAGTGTAATAATTGACACATTTGTTCTGAGAAATCATTAGAAAGAGACAAAGAATATTGAAGTGAAATCAAAGAAATATATTATACTAAATGTCGTCATGTGCCGACCGAGAGACAATGTCTCTGGCCTATCTAAGCTGTTATAATAGGCTAATCGTGACGTTAGTGTATATATTATTGCATAACTAACGAGCTCTGGCCAAACATAAAACAGTGTTTCTGCTCTTAATTACATTCGTTGGAGTACCGAAAATGCTAAGAAACATATTTTTCATTCATATCTATAAAATTTCAGCATGTTGGTTCCTCTTCAGTTTTCACATCAGAACACGATTTTTGCCGATATTCCCTTTTTGATTTTAACTCGTAATTTAAATCATCCTGCAGATTTTTTGTTAAGAGATTATGAAACAGATCGATTAGTGACCACACTGACCCTCAACATCCAATCTCCCAAATAAAGAGGTACAAATAAAGGCAAGCCGACACGAACAAAATATGGTTCAGATTGTCGGACTTGATACAGGCACAATATGTGGTGGCAACTTCATCAAGAAAAGGTCGGGAATGTTCTTATCTATATAAATTTACTTACCCGTCCCCAAAATGACATTTATAATCGCTTTTGTACGTTACATACAACTGTTATAGGTACATCGTCGTCTAACTGAAAAACCCAGTCAAAACAATGATACAGGGATGTAATCAAGACCAAAGAACCCAACAGTGAAATAAAGACATACTAAGGTATGAGAGGTTTAGTGCTAAGAGTAGTATGTACTAGCCAAACATGAATATTGGAATAAAGACATACTAAGGTATGAGAGGTTTAGTGCTAAGAGTAGTATGTACTAAGCCAAACAGGAATATTGGAATAAAGGCACACTAAGGTATGAGAGGTTTAGTGCTAAGAGTAGTATGTACTAAGCCCAACATGAATATTGGAATAAAGGCACACTAAGGTATGAGAGGTTTAGTGCTAAGAGTAGTATGTACTAAGCCCAACATGAATATTGGAATAAAGGCACACTAAGGTATGAGAGGTTTAGTGCTAAGAGTAGTATGTACTGAGCCCAACATGAATATTGGAATAAAGGCACACTAAGGTATGAGAGGTTTAGTAAAGAGTAGTATGTACTGAGCCCAACATGAATATTGGAATAAATACTAAGGTATGAGAGGTTTATGAGTAGTATGTACTAAGCCCAACATGAATATTGGAATAAAGGCACACTAAGGTATGAGAGGTTTAGTGCTAAGAGTAGTATGTACTGAGTCCAACAGGAATATTGGAATAAAGGCACACTAAGGTATGAGAGGTTTAGTGCTAAGAGTAGTATGTACTGAGTCCAACAGCAATATTGGAATAAAGGCACACTAAGGTATGAGAGGTTTAGTGCTAAGAGTAGTATGTACTAAGCCCAACATGAATATTGGAATAAAGGCACACTAAGGTATGAGAGGTTTAGTGCTAAGAGTAGTATGTACTAAGCCCAACAGGAATATTGGAATAAAGGCACATTAAGGTATGAGAGGTTTAGTGCTAAGAGTTGTATGTACTGAAACTAAATAAATGCGAGATCAGTTAATCATTTCGAATTATACGTAAATACATCAGGTAATTAGCATTTGTATAAAATTTTGTATGGATATCGTAGAAGTGCAACCGAATATTGATAAACATCATCTATAAAAAATAGAATGTATTGTTCCAGAGCTTCAAACAATGTAAATCTGTAAAATATACAACTATAAATATATAGAATGCAATTAAAAAGTGTTGGTGATGCTAATATAAATTTCTAACACTAAATTTAGTGATTTCTCAAAACTGTTCACTGAATTTTGCCACGGGTACAATGACAAATATGATTTGTGACGGTGTAGTAATTTGTATATAACGGGGTACAATGGCGTATATAAGATGTGACACTGCTGTAAGGGTACAATGATGGATGTAAGATGTGACGGTGTGAGGTGTATATAACGGGATACAAGGATGGATGTAAGATGTGACGGTGTAGTAAGTTGTATATGACGGGGTACAATGACGAATATAAGATGTGACACTGTTGTAAGGGTGACAAATATAAGATTTATCACTGTTGTAAGGGTACAATGTCATTTGGTCTCTTGTGGAGAGTTGTCTCATTGGCAATCATACCACATCTTCTTATTTTATATTCAAAGTAAATAACTCTCTAGATCTGTATAAACTAAGTAAAATGTTGCGATCAGCACCCCAGTCAGTGCTGCCAACAACCTTTAAAATATCTAATGCTTTTAAGCATCTCGATTTTAACATTTTGATATGGGGTAGAAAGGTTAACTTTTATCAAAAACTAGCCCAAGAAATTTGGTTTCATCAACCATTTTAATTGGGTTTCCGTACAAAGTGAGTTCTGGATCAAGATACAGTTTCCTTTTGTTACAAAATGCATCCCAACCGTTTTTGAAGTAGAAAATTTAAAACCATTTTCCGAAGCCCATTTTCAATTCTTCCAAAACATAATTGTAATTGTCTTTCAATGTTATTCATATTTTGCCTCTGTAACAGATTAAAAATCATCAACATACAATGAACCTTCAATATTACTTTTCAAAACTTCAACAAGGCTATTAATTTTAAGACTAAATAATGTAACAGATAAAATACTCCCTGAGGGACACCCATCTCTTGATCATACAGATCAGACATGGTTGAATCTACTCTAACATTAAATTGTCTGTTAGACAGAAAATTTGAAATAAAATTTGGCATATTGCCTTTCAACCCCATATCAAAAGATCTTTTAAAATACCATACTTCCATGTGGTGTCATAAGCCTTTTCAAGATCGAAAAGACTGACACCACGTGTTCATTTTTCGCAAAACCATTACGGATAAATGACTCGAATCGAACTAGATGATCAAAAGTACTGCGGCCTTGTCGGAATCCACACTGGATATTGGCTAAAAGCCCATTTGATTCCAGGAACCAAACAAGGCGATCATTGACCATCCGTTCTAATGTTTTACAGACACAACTGGTAAGAGCAATTGGTCGATAGTTAATAGGATCCGTGTGATCTTTACTTGGTTTTGGAATAGGCACGACGGTTGCAAGCTTCCAGATTGATGGTAAGTCACCAGATTCCCAGATGTTATTCATGAGTTGCAAAAGAGCTTCAAGCGAGGAATCTGGCAAGTGTTTCAAAAGTTGGTAGTGAATATTATCAGGTCCACAAGCTGTATCATGGGCCTTGGACAGAGATGTCTTAAGTTCTTCCAGAGAAAGAGTTTATTATAATTTTCACCATTTTCGATTTAAAATTCAACTTTATTTTTCTTTTGCTTCTTAACTTTTTAAAATCTTCCTGTAGTTGTTAGAAGAAGAAGATTTCGCAAAAGTTTCACCAAGCTTATTGGCAATATCTTTTTCAGATGTTAATAAATCAGTGCCATGTTTCAAATGTTTTACCGTGGCTCTAGAATTTTTACCTTTAATCTTTTGTATCATGTTCCATACTTTTGTCATCGGAGTGCGAGATGTTATTCCGAGATAAATTTTTCCAAGACGTTCGTCGTGCTTGCCTGCAAGTCCGTCGTGCCTTAGCGCGAAAAATACGGAAATTACTTAAATTTTCCGACGTAGGATGTTGATAGAATCGTCTTTCAGATTGTTTACGGTCATCTATGGCTTGATCACAGGCATCATCAAACCATGGTTTGCTGGGATGTTTTGGATTTGCCGAGGTCTTAGGAATTGTTCTGTCAGCAATTGATGTTAAAACTGTATTAAAAGTTAAAATTGGATATTCTACAGTCTCAAACACCTTTGATTGAAGTTCCGCTCGACAGAGATTCTCAAACAAGGGCCATTCCGCCTTGTCCAGTTTCCAACGTTGAGCAGAAGTGAAAAGATGTTCAAGTATTATTGGGAAGTGATCACTTCCACAAAGATCATCATGGACACGCCATGAATAATCCAGAAGAAGAGACGGGTCGCAAATAGTGATATCAATAGCAGAATAAGACCCGTTTCCAGGGTGAAGATAAGTATTAGATCCATCATTGAAAATGCATAACCCTTCTTGAGAGACAAAGTCTTCAATGATCTTACCTTTGTCATTATGAGACTTGCTTCCCACAAGGGATTGTGGGCATTAAAGTCTCCATAAGTATAAAAGGTGAAGGTAACTGATCAGTAAGGTTTTGAGTTTAGCTTTATCTATATTTGAATTAGGTGGAAATATATAGAACATAATGTAATTGTTTTATCTAATGATAAACGAATTGCAACTGCCTGCAGATCTGTGGTGAGTTGGACTGTGCTATGAATGACGTTGTCCTTCACAAAATGGTTGATCCGCCTGCAGCACGTTCGTCTTCCTTAGAAAATGTGCTATAAATGTTGTATCCTTTTAAAGATACATTATCCTTTTCTTTTAAATGAATTTCTTGAAGAAAAATGCAATAGGTATAAAAGTCTGAACTAGAAGCGTTAACTCAAGAAGATTAATTTTAAGACCTCGGCAATTCCATTGAATGATATCTGTCATGGTTTTGAATAACAGGACGAATGCTATCGAGTTTGCCAGCATTTTACTTCGATCACCCTGAGATTGTGATCTTTCGGGTGGCACAACACTTTGCAGTCCATTTCTGATTCATCATCCAGTATGGTAAATCTATTTTGTGAGGAGAGTCCTTGATCTCTGTGTTTAGACGCAGCTGATGTTACTCCGCCTCGACCTCTACCCGCGACCTCCTTTCAGAAGACTTCTGAGAGGATGCATTTGCTGGCGTTTTGGAGACGCCCTTCTGTTCTGGAGAACGAAGAGGAGAAGGAGCTTTTGTCGACTTTGTACGAGAAGCAGAAGACGAACTAGTAGACGCTTTATTAGACGCAGATGTAGTGTGACTATTTAAGACCAATGAATTATCGGAAGATCCCAGACCGATCCAGTGCCCCAACTGTCTGATACAACCGCATCTGACTTACTTGATTTTTTTCCATTTTTAGAAGGTGATGACATTGAGCTCTGCAAGGAAGATTGAGTTGACTGATTACTGGTTTTAGAAGGGTTTGATTTTCTTGGAATAATTAATTTATCGGAAGTTTCTAATTGAACAGGCAGCATTGTAAAGTTTCAGCATCAATTGGCCATGTCATGCGAGTTTGTGTATTCTCATGACTGAATGAGCGGCCAACTTTGCTGGCGTACGATGGTTTGTTCGAAACTAGAGGATCATTCGAAACAGAAGCTATCTGTTTAGCCTCTGGGTAACTGATGTTTCTTTCTGTTTTAATTTTAATAATATTTTTCTTTAAGATAAACAGGGCAGACCCTAGATGATGAAAATGGGATTCACCACAGTTTACACATTTAGAGGATTCAGAGCTACAGGTTGTTCCTCGTGTCCTTCGTCAGAACACTTGAAGCATCTCTGCGTACCACGACATTGTTTGGTTCCATGACCAAACTTTTGACAGGTGAAGCATCGTATTGGGTTAGGGATGAATCTGTCAACTCTGATTCCGAAGCAACCTAAAGAAATAGATGAGGAGGAGTTGGAGTTTTAAAGGTTAAAAGATATGTATTTAATTTGGTTATATTTCCATTCTTTTTAATTTGAAATCTAACAACATCAGATACACCTTGGTTTGATAATTCATCACTAATTTCTTCCACGGTAAGATCACCTAGATATTGACTTCTGTCTCGAATGATTCCTTTGCAACTGTTCAAACTATTGTGAGAGAGGCAGAAACAGAAAAGTCTGTAATTTTGTCATAGTCAGCAAATTTGTTGATTGACTTTTGTTGGAACATTCAACCAACAAATTCCCTGATCTCATTTTGAAACTTTTAACTGTACCAGCAATGCTTTGAATTTGTTTATGAATTACAAAAGGAGATATTTTTGAAACTAGTTTTCATCTGTTCCTTTTATTACAATAAATCGGGGCCAACTATCATCTTCCTGACAGGGCGCAGAGTCATCACATTTTCTTTTTTGTTGAAGCTGATTGAGAAGTTTGGTTTTGTTTGCCATATGAAAGGAGAAAGATTCACTATCCTTGTCATCCACCCACCTCGGAGTGCCTACAAGGGCGATGCTGTGTTTCCGTGGCGAGCCGGGTCAAGCGCTAATGCTGAAAGCGAGCTGCAAGTATAATGCACCTCGTCCCCACAATTAGCACCCAAGATCCACTGCGGAAAGCACCGGATGTTCCAAGAATAGTATACTCAAGCAGAGCGTATCCATCAAGCGAAATAGAAAGCGTACCACTTGATTGACCCATGAGCCATCGCCTTCTTCAGTTATCCTAAATATAAATAGCTTGATTTAAATACCTGTGTATAAAGTACATTGTGATATGAAAGCTTATTGTTGAGGATTAACTGAAGGGCTCGACATGACCAGCCGATTGATCGGACCGGGTCCATCCGACCTCCCGTTTAGATGATATCGGAGCCAAAGCAGCTTATTGAACTATAGTCTCGTCCGTCCGGGTATTTTCTGACCATAAGGAGTCTGGCTACAGCTCTCATCCGCAAGGATCTCGTCAACCACCGACACGGGTAGCAACCCACGGCCTACGGGTTGGAATGCCTATTTTATTTAAAACATCGGGCCATTCGTACGATGTTCGGATCACTTTAGTCTGGCCTCTACCCTTCGACCTGTCCAGCATGGGTGACCCTATCAGGAGACAAAGCTCCAGCTGGCATAGCTCTTAGGGTCACTGAGACACGCAAACCCCCCGACCACGGCAAGGATAGCGATCCACCGGGGGGTGAATCCAAGGAAGTCGATATGAAGTACCTTTTAGAATTTTCTTTTTTAATTAGAAATGTGTCATTCAACCATATCAATTGGAATGATTTTATTAGTTTTAAAAACAATTGAGAGAAAGGGAGCTTATTTTGTAATCTACTGATTCACATGTTCATACTCAAAATTAAGATTCAAGATTAGGCAGCAGTTCCTGTGTAACTCTTCATGGTTTATCAAGTATCTTAATGACTTTGAGCTAGCTTTCAGTAAATGCGAGTTTCATTATCTAATAACAAAGTATGATTGAATTGTCATAGTTATTCAGTTCAGAATTAGCAATCCGAGATCACGGATTACCAATCAGAGATCACAGATTAGCAATCCGAGATCACAGATGGTCAATCCAAGATCGTGAATTAGCAATCCGAGGTCACAGATTTGCAATATGAGATCACGGATTGTCAATCCGAGATCACAGATTACCAATCCGAGATCACGGATTAATCAATTTTCTATGTGCTCCATTATGGCTTCCGTAGTTATACTACTACACCCTTTTGCCATTTGTTTACAAAACGTTAAAGCAAGATTGATATTAATTGATCTAAAAATGTATTTATTAAACCTTTTTTGGTTCTTAAAAATATATTTGATTTTCTCCTGCGTACATTACTAAATATAATTGTTTAAGATTAATCTCAGCGGTATCAAATTTGCCCATACAAGTAAAAACAATTATGGAGTATTTGTACTTTTTGAGATGGTCCCCACACCATATTGTATTCATCTTCCATCCAACACGAGCGCCAGCAGTAGTATCGACTTTTCTAACACGTCTAATAAGATAATGGTAAATAATCAAATGGGAATTTTACAATTGAGAGAAAGGGAGCTTACTTTTTAATCTACTAATACGCATGTTCACACTCAAAATTAAGATTCAAGATTAGGCAGAA